>WYDI02017668.1:26871-51882 GCA_009867235.2 Psittacus erithacus | reverse complement strand
CGTCCAGTACACTTGGAACCGACTGCCCCAGGGGTGGAAACACAGCCCTACTATCTGCCATGGACTGATCCAGACTGTACTGGAACAGGGGCAAGCTCTAGAACACCTGTAAAACATTGATGACATTATCGTGTGGGGTGATATAGCAGAAGTTTTCAGGAAAGGGAGGAAAATAACCCAAATCCTGCTGAAAGCCAGTTTTGCCATAAAACAGAGTGAGGTCAAGGGGCCTGCACAGGAGATTCAATTTTTGGGACCTGCACCCACATGGAGATGAGTCAGCATGAATCGTCTGCTTATCCCAGCAGGGCCTATTTGCCTGGACTCAGCATCTCAACAGAATGGCTTCAGAGCATCTGTACCAGCATCTGGCCAGGTTTGCAGTGCTGGTTCATCCAAACATGCAACCACTTGCACCCAGCTGAGTAGTGAGATAACCCAGCACATACCTAGCAATCATCCACTTGTGGCTTTTCAAGTCATAGAGTCACAAGGGACAGGACAGTCTCAGAAACAGCAGGAGAACATCAAATTTGCTTTTATATCAGCAAAGACAACCATGAAAATCCAACCCCTTCTGAAAAGTCAATCTGATTGTTTGCTTTTTGGGGTGGAAAGTTTTGCTTTGTGTAATCTTTGGCAGCAAGGAAAGAGAACAAGGCAGGGGAAAAAGGAAGCAAGTTTCAGCTGCCGTTTGTGACTCAATGAAAACTGATTTGTCTTGGTTTGCTGACAGCTGCTGCCTGCTGGCAGTTGTGGGCTTACACAGGTTTGATTTCTATGCTTCACTTTTCTTGCAAAGCAAATGTAAATAAATTGGAGAGGTTGACATGAGCAAACTCAACATGTGTTTTTTCTCCTGTTGGGATACTGAATTGTCTTTGACTTTGGAATGGGGGAAGAAGGAGCTGGACATGGTAGATGAAGAACAGTGAGGAGGAACAGAGATGTTTGCTTCAAGATTTAGGAAGGATAAAAACCTAAAGAGACTTCCATCTCCCTGTCATGCATAAGGGTTATTGCTGACAGAATAGAAGGAAGCGCACTAATTATGGCATTAAACCTATAACTTCATTTACCTTTTTAGTCAACGTAACAGAAACAAAAAAACATGGAGAAAAATGAAGTATGATAACTAGGAATATAGTATGTTATTCTTATTATTACACTTAGAAAGTATTGGGTTAGTTCCTCCAATTCTCTGAGTTCAGTTTGCTCTCTTTTAACACATGATCATCTATTTTGTATTGCATTTTGAGTATAGAGCAGCTGGATGTTGTCCCTCAGGACTCCTCCCTGCACATCAGGAAGCTCTGCAATTGTAAAGTCTCCTACAATCAGTGCTTCCTGTCCTGGACCTGAATTGGTTGGTCTAGGTCAGACATGGTGTGGAAAAGACAAGAAGGTGAGGAAGTGCATGTTGGACCCAGGTTTTTCTGTGAGCAATTTCCCAGGGGAATCCTGTTGCTGAGGGAGTCTGGTGAGGCAGGAACTAGCGCTGATCTGTGCATCTGCAGCCAGACAGTGGATATCACGGGAGCAAACTGAAACACATGCTTGGAAAATTCTTTGGAAATTCACCATATTCAGGGAATAAAAGGTGATTCATAGCTGGGATTTCATATGTGGGAAAGAAGTCCACCAGTCAACTCTTGGGTTAGGTTTTTCTTCACAGCAGGGTTTACCATGATAAAGGAGTACAGCTCTCCCGTGGATAAGGAACACTACAGTGTACTGCAGTGTGCTGTGTTTTTATTTTAGATGCTGGTCAGCATTGTTATCCATGTCCTTGAACCTGATAACAAAACTGGTAATTCTAAACAGGTATAGATTACAGTACTGTTGTAAATCATGAGCATTTTCATTCCCTTACTAAAGCAGTATTAGAATCACGTCTTCTAATCCACTGCGCTTGGAGTTGCTTTCCCACACTTAAAGGGTCATCTGTACATGTTCTTTTGGGCTCTTTTTTGGTCTTCGTCTTTCCTTGCTTTTTTTGACTATTTTTTCCTGCAGCTTAACTTTAAAATTTGCAGCCTTTTAGGCAGACTATATTTTTTTTTAAATCCTACAATTGATTCCCTGAAAAAAAAAAAAAAAGGTACTGATTTGTGAAAAAAAAAAGAAAAAAAAAAAGACCCATAGAAACATGCAAAGAAATATAAAGATTTGCATTACTAGAATGTAACTTACACATTAGGCATATGGCAGATTTGATTCTCCAAGGAATGCACAGGGTGTAAGTATGAAGTTATTTTTAAGTACTGTCAACTCTGAACATGAAAAGTCAATAAATTTGATGTTGTTAAAGTCAAAGATTATCTTTAAGATTTCTGCCCTTCCAGCTGAAGGTAACAAAAGGCTTTAATTTCTCTCTTCCTGAAAGTGTATCTAAATGCTTGGGTTCTGCTAGCATGCAGTCTGAATTATGGTATTCACTCTGTTCATTAGTTGCATTTTAAGTGTAAAGATCGTAATTACTACAACTTACTAGGAGACAAATAAAGCTTTCTGAGAATTAAAAAATCCAACACAGTGTTCCAACTCTTTTTCAATCTCCTGCCATTATGGAAAGATAATCTCTGCTTATTTTTTCAGCAAATGTCAACCATGTCATCTCTGTTTATAGACGAATGGATTTCAGTCTTGAAATATTTATTCTAAGCCTCTGTTAGTGGAGGATTTTTTTCTTTGGGTCGGCTGGTGCAAAGAAATATTGTCCCCATTACTACTCTAAATGAAGGGAAGGTGAAAAAATTGTAAAGGATTGCAACTAGATTGCAGCTTTGGGCACTATCCAAGTTGGCTTTCATGGATTTGTAAGATTGCATTATACCCCATTGTGGGAAAGGTAATGTGTATGAGATAAAATATAAGTATGAATTCTTTTAGCTCTAAACAGTTGAAAGAAGCGAAGACTGCAACTGAAGAGTGGAGCAGTGAGACACACATATACTTGGTGAATTATTTTCAAGAAAATGTATTTAGGGATAAATTTTTAAACCCTGCAAAAAGTACAAATTAATAGAAATTGCATCATATAGGCAAGTGTAAATACAGGCCTCCAGAAAAAATGTGTTCAGTGAAGAACTAATGAAAATGAAGAGAACGTGAAGGTAAAAATAACGTGTTCAAAGCAGAAAAAATAGGATAACTTAAATATATCCACAATATAATAAAAATTTAAATGAGCAATATTAAAATAAGGAGCATGTGACCTAACAAGGGTGGAATCTCACTAGAAGATTCCTTCATTATGATCTTCATCTCTCCATTAACTCCTGTAGATCAAAGAAGAGATTCCTTTAACTCCTCCCTGCATCAGTTTTCCAAAGTGATATAAAACAGTATACTAAAGGCTTGTTCACTTATTCTCTTGCTCACTGCTCTACACAGACACAGACTGAACTGTGTTGTTGCACATGGGTAACCTTACAGGTGAAATTTTCCCTCCATCTGAGAACACTGCCAAAACTCTTACTGATTTTCTAATTGATTTTGTCTTCTACCATCCATAAGCAGAATGACAGCTAGCCCCACCACCTGCGTCTCTTACTCTTTTGTTTTCTCTCTTTTTTTTACATCATTCAACACTTTAAACTATTCTAGGCTTTACAGTTAAGTGAAGCTGGAAGTTAAAGCCCCTGAGGGACTGAGCCCCTGAAGGGCTACCTACTGCCAGCCTTGCAGAGGTCTTAACAGAAAGAGCAGCCTCTGCTGTGAAAAACAAATCCAACAATTTTGTCTCCCCAGAGCTGACTAATTTTATCCATATCCTTGGGCCAGTAAGATTCAGTTTTGCCTATCCTCCTGCTTAGAGGCCTTAAGTTTTGCCTCTGGCTGTCATTCAGTGCCCAGAGTCTCTGGGGAGACATTTAGGCAGCAGTTACTGCTCAGTTTAAAGCATACTGAAGTCAATAGAAATTAAAACTTTTCCCAAATTGAGGTTTGTTTTAAGCTTGTTATGCTGAGTATGTGACACCATTCAATCTTCTATTATTAAAGAATAAACTGCAAAATAATAGATTTTAAAACAATTATGTGGCTTAGCAATTTCCCATTGAGAATTAGTGTCACACTATTGCCAGCACTTGTAAATTATTCAAAATTTCAGGACAGTTTATTTTCTTCTGCAAGAAGATGTGGAGATGTGTAATTAATCACAACAAAGATTTAAATGCATTTAGAGATATAGATGTTTCCATAAGTACTCTTTAACAAATATGTTTAATTCAACATATTATTTCAACAAATGCATTTTCTTTCTCTTTTTAAAGACATTATTAATAACATTTGAAGATTTTTTCTTTCACCCAATCTATTTCAAAATAAATATTGATTTGGAGAAAGCAAAATATTTCATAACACAAGCTTAATTCTCAACATATCTTTCATCTTGATCTTCCAATAAAAATTTCTCATCTTAAAATTTAAGGCACTCCTGAATCAAAATTACAAATAAATTATAAACATTATAACTTTTATTTTATGCAAAGAAAAAAACTCATTCATTCTGAGATAAGTCTTTTTTGACAGAAGTGGAAATGTTAAGCTTGGTTCAAGGTGGGAAATAAGAATCTGTTCTTTTTGTTATTCAGTTGTAATGTTTTTAAATCTGTAGGAGAAATCAAAAGGAAATGTGGGATACTCAGGCTGGTCCATTCAAAGCTGAAAGAAAATGCTAAATAAGCCGTAGAACTTCTAGAGCTATTTCTGTGAAACATGAGGAAGGTTTTTGCACAGGCAAAAAGTGTGGTAGTATTGCTGACAGGTAATACAACAGAGAAATTTTATTTTATCAAGAAGTCAGTCTCAGCCTATAATTTCTGAACAACTGGCCTGTTTCACGTGGGAAGATGTTACTTTCAAATGTGTTAAGTTCCTGAAAATGTTGTGAAAATTCACAGATGCGTGAAGAAAAGAACTACAAATTAGTGCCAGAGTGCAGGTAAAACTCAGACATCAGCTACAGTCAAGTACTTCCACAGTGGTTAAGGACTCAGACTTGGTGGCTTAGCTGGAAGGGGGACCCAGACCACCAAATGATGGCTGGGGATCAGGGAGAGAATGCCTGGAGAGTGCTCATGGAGACAGGGCGCTTGAAAGGGGCTGCAGGGTGATCAGTCAGTAGTTCCCAGGAACAGCCCACAGAGGCCGGGATCAGAGCAAAAGTGAGGCTAAAAAGGCTATTCCAAGCAGGCAAGTACTTCAGGGTCCCAAGAAGGGAAGCTGTGTCTGCAACTCAGAAGTTGAAATTGTTCCTGGAGGGAAAAGCAACTAGAATGAGATAGACTGTGTGGGATATTTCCTGATCACTAGTGTTTTGAGGCATCTTTGTCTGAACTTCTCAAAAAGAGTATTTGAACCTGAATACTTCAAAACAAATGAAAAACTGCAGAAAGATATTGAATGTAAATAGTCTAATAAAAATGGCTAAAATGATAGGGAGAAGTACAAAATTGGGAATGAGATAAACTATTACAATTCGTTATCTGGTGCCACTGGTTCAGTCCTTACACAAATCAAGAGCTGCCACAGTCTGCAATCATATGGCAGAGGTATGGTGTTTATTTAATATGGTGACACTGTTTATGTAGAATTAACTAACATGTGCAAAACCACTCTCATGACAATTCTGACTCCATTTATTTGTACAAAAAATGACTTTTGTAATCTGGTCCCAAGAATCAGACCTGAGATGTACATGCTTTCTTAGCCTGGCAGATCCCACAAGACATGAGCCTACAGACCTTCCTCTCTGCTCTAGACCTTTTGTAATTTTATCTGTGACTAAAGATTGCGCTAGGCTTGCCCTAAAGGAGCAAAACTATTTTATTTTGTCCCTATTAAGAAGCACAGCAGTATGGTCCCATTCTCAGTATTACTGAATGTCGGAGAGGCCATAAGACACCTCACATAATCGGGATGCAATGGCATTTAAATGCAAGCAGGAGTCCTCTGTTTGTCTGCCTGTGAAAAGAACTACAGTGAAGAAGTGAGTTAAGTGAAGTGACTCATTTTGAACAGTTGCTCTGAGGGAAATATGAGAAGCAATCAACCCAGTATCAGATATTTCTACTCAAGAGCTCTACAGGGAGTTTTCAATCAATCAAAATAAACATATTAAATTAATATTGTGTATTCTGCTTTGAAACTTTTCAGTAAAAATGCACCCCACATGCAAGAGTACCTGAATCGACTGAAAAAAACAAACACCAGGGATCTGAAGTACAAGCCAAAAACCAGGAAAAAGACACCACATAAGATATAAAGTTGAAAAATCAGCCTATTTGAGACTGAGGAACTCAAAGCTACTTGAACTCAGGTCTGCCTACCCCTGCTTCATATCCTGAATGCTCATTTCTCTCTCCTACTTGATCCCATGTCTCTTGCTGCAATAAAACCATTTAACCTTGACTTTCCTCTTATGGCTAGAGCACTCCCCAGGAAAGGGGTTGGATTGATGATAGATGTCCTTCAGTGTGCTTTTTGACCACCAGCACACACAACTTTGGGGTTCCCTCCCGAGACCCTTCGCTCTTTCCATGACCAGTGCAGAGACCTGCATGTGCATTCAGACTTAACACTAGGAAGCCTAAAAAAGTGATGAACTGAATTGTTTAACTTACAGATGCCTGTGTCCAATCTTGACTCAAGGCATAGCTGCCTAAAAAAAGTCACAAGAGCTATGTTTAATAAATATTAGAAGCATCCAGTAAACCCCACATAATCTATTGCAATAAAATCAAAATTGTAAAAGCCTTACTCTCTTTTGCAAGCAGACCCATAGGGTCAGTGAATATTCGTAACTAAGGAGCAAATATTCTTCCTGTCACCCTTCGCATGTGTCATTCACAAGGCATAATTGCCTAGGAGATTCTTTAATTAACCTAAACATTTCAGTTAATGGTGAACAAAATCGCATTGTACATTATAGTGTTCTATAGGCATCACATATATGAAG
The DNA here is from genome assembly GCA_009867235.2 of Psittacus erithacus. Taxonomy (NCBI): domain Eukaryota; kingdom Metazoa; phylum Chordata; class Aves; order Psittaciformes; family Psittacidae; genus Psittacus; species Psittacus erithacus. The sequence continues at coordinate 44,918 of WYDI02017668.1, read as the reverse complement.
AGCAGTGGTAACTGCTATAATTTAGGAAAAAAATGAGATTATAGTAACTGACAGCTGCCATATGAAATTAGTGTTATTCATAATCTTTTTAAAAATTATAAATATTAATGTGCACCTTCCTGTATACGCTACTGAGACTTCAAAATTAGGGCATATTCAGTTTCATATGTAATTTTTAATATTTTTAGGAATTTCTAAATCTCATGACAACTTTTCACTTTCAAGTGATACATTTATATGGGTAAAGTCAGAAAAATGGCTTTGCATTTTCTATAGTTGTGTGTAATTTAAACCTGATGGATATTCTGAGGTAGCTTTCCACTATTCCTCTATTAAACAGCCAATTGATCCCTACATTTGTAATTACGCACAGCAAGCTCATCTAGCAGGAATGCAGTTTAGCTAGAAAAATTTAAATGGTATAAATGATCCATCTGGAGATTAGTGTCTTCTTGCCAGAACACCATTTGGGATCCATTCTACCCAGCCTGGCCCAAGTAACTGACACTATAAAAAAAGTCTAGGGAGTGTATTCATTTTAATATGTTATATATTATGCCACCAAATTAGTCACAGTATCATTCATCTACAAACACATAATTGGGAGCCATGAAATGTAACTGTACCATGGACCAGCTGGGTAGATGAGGAATCTTTCCACAGAGGAAGAATAGCTATAATCTAGCATTCAAGGCAGTCTGCCCGACTCTGATCAAGGACTCACACCTGGGTTTTCTAAACCTCAAGTGTGCCAGCTGCCCTTATAGTCTCTGTCTGTTCCTATGCAGAAATGGTTTTGTATGTTTAATGTTTATATAATGTTTGCAGGATCATACAATAAGGGGACCTGAGAGCCATAATCTGGTAAGGTTATAATATATATTGCTGTTATGAATATCTGTGAAGGCATGTGTCATGAGGTGCATTAAAATTTAGACCCAACCTAAATACCTTTTTGAAGTTAACTTTGAAATGTTTAATTCATGTAAGCTGAATAATTAGCTGCTTGAGAGTCACAGCTGCAAAGCTCAGTGGGTTTGTTAGGTCACTTTTAGAGGCCTTGATGGGTAACTAGAAATTTGGGAGTTCCCAGTCAATCATTCATGAAGCCTTTTAAACAGTTTCTCACATCTGCTCAGAAGCTCCCTGAAATGAGAACATGCTTTCATTAACATACCTATCATAAAAGATTAGGTTTTTTGTTAAAAAAAGGACAGGTATTTTGGGGATTATGCTGTCCCTGCTTTCCAAACCACACTCTGGGAGCACAGCTGGCTGGAGGCAATCTTTCTTCTGCACTGATGAGAAAGCTTCCATGAGACGGCAATATTGAGGGGTGTTAGAGTTATTCCTTCCAAGTGACATTAAAGATTCCTTAGAATTACTATAGGTGAAAACTGTGGGTTCTGGGAAAAAAAATTCAGGGACAGATTCAAGGAGTCAGTGGTTGAATGCAGAAGCCCCTAAGCTGGAGCTGTAACCTTTTTGCAGTGATCACACAGTCTTCATGTTGAATTGTAAATGTATAGGTGAGCAATTCCTGTTTGCCAGTGACCACCAGGCAACTCATACTGAGGTCCATGTGTCAAGACCACAAACAGCTTTCCCTGATAGCTGGAGAATTAAATTATTGTCCTTCTGTGAGCCCTTGCTCACTGACTTTATTTCAGTTCAACAGCAAGAATTTACAAAGGGGAGTGAATTAAGCAATAGGTGTAGGATGTGAGGCAAAATTTCTTTACAATGAGGATGGTAAAATACTGGCACAGGTTGCCCAGAGAGGTGGTGGATGCACCATCACTGGAGACATTCAAGGTCAGGCTGGATGTGGTTCTCGTCAGCTGATCTAGTTGAAGATGTCCCTGCTCATTTGCAGGGCAGTTGGACTAGGTGACCTTTGAATGCCTCTTCCAACCCAACCTGTTCTGTGATTCTATGATTCTATGTCTTCTGTATGTGAAGGTGAAGGCTGCAGTCAAAAGTTTTGCAAAACACTGGAGTTAGAAAGAGAGCTGAAGTGAGATTTTAAGGTTGCTAGGACACTACAGTCCTCACTTCCAGTTTGATTAGACACAGGTCTGGGCTATCTCTTGAGCTGTAATAATGTTTTGCAGTGCAATCAAGCAGAGTTAAAAAGCAGTGTGCTCCTAAATACCTACAGGAGCTCTTTATGGGGGTTGCTGCTTTGCTGTTTTTCTGTGTGCTAAACTGTTGACAAACCAAAAATATGAGATGTGCTTGAGAAAGAAAGTTCATGTCATGAAAATACTGTTTGTTTTATTTCAAAGATAAAATTGAAACCAAACTTAGAAACATTCTGTGAGTTTTAGGTAGTACTGCAAAATGTACGGCAGAATTACCATAGCTTCTTTTCCCAAGTACTTTGTTTCCTCTTTTTTTCATGCAGGACATATAGCTGTAAGGCATCAGTAACTGTAAAAGTCTTCTATAATTGAAAATCCTTTTGGTATATTCTGAAAAGATCAAAGTTATGGAGAATGCTTCAGTACTTTACAAAGACATTATGCCCATAAGACTAAATAATCTTAAAGCACTTTCTCTGGAAAAATATATGTATAGTTAATCTCTGTTCAGTATAGTTCCCATAGAAATAACAACACAGGCAACTTAATCTGACAAAGTGTAAATTATTTTGCTCAATCTTAGGAAATTTGTGTGTGTAGCTTCAACACAGAAAGGAAAATTAAGCTAGCTAGTAGGCTGAAAATTGTTGAGGAGGACCGGAGTGAATGACAAAGAGATTCCTCTCTCACTTGAAAGCAGAAAAAGAAGGAATCAAGAGACTGTCAGGAAGTAGGCAAGTATTTGGGCTATGATGATTAACACGACCATTACAAAACACCTTCACCATTTCTGACAGGATGAAATCTCTCCTTTCCCATTTTTAATGACCTATTGCAATTCTTTGGGTTAGGTTTTGAATATGTACTTCCCAGCAAGAAGTTATCTTGTGTCAGTGAAGTGAATGACAAAACTCCAGAAATTACTTGAAAAGGAGCAAAAGTGAACACAGGAAAATAAAACTTACTGTGAAATTTGGCTCTAATATGATATTTTTCTGGTATTTAAGTATGATTCACCTGAGTTGAATTAACAATTCTGTTTATTTTCCTTAGTTATACATTCATTCAATATTCCTGTATCATGACATTATACATTATGGAAGCTGCTTGGAGACAGTTGTTCTTGAAATTGGACTATCTTATGAGTTACATATGCAAACTTTTCTCAACTACTTGGGGTTTATCTCAACTTTCCTGAAAAGAGGCGTATTCATGATACTTTAATTTTTAAAAAAATATGGAGAAAATATACATGAATAAGAGCACAAAATTAAAGTTTGCTGTGCATTAAGAAACATGACCAAGCCATTCAACATGCTTCTGTTTGCTTTTCAGATCACTTCCTCTTCCTGATTCTATTTGTAGAAATTAACACCACGAATTTTGCTATGCATCCAAATTGTTCAGGTGAGAGCATTCCAGTGAAAAGAAGCAAAGTACGCATTTACCTTTGAGCAAGGAAATGATACCAAATGTCAAATCTGATTAGAACCTTTATGCCCAGTAGTTAGCAAGATATGGAAAATGCTAGTGGGATGAAATAATGTTTTCTAAACAATTCTTAATAAAGCCTGTAAATCTCCATATACATTGGGAACCACAAATAAAGATTATCTGTAAAAACTGCACATTTTTATTCAGCAAATTTATCTCATATGCTTTAAATATAATTTAAACCAATAGAGCTATCATTGTTTCTTCGTAGATGCATGCCATGCCGAATAAGGACTTCCAACTTTTCTGTGCTTTAAAGATCTGGCTAAATCCCTTTCTGAAGTGAGATTCCTTACCCAAACACTCTTTTCAAGAAAGTGAGGTTTAATTAAAAGCAATATGATTATCAAACTTCTACGAAGTCTTTAACTACATAGAACAGAAATGAAAAGGGAATTAGATTCAGATTTAAGACATTGATTCAGCAATATAAATATTTAACTTTCATACTCTTTGCTGCTGAACAGACTCTGCAATATGGAATTACTCGTAAAAGTTTGTCATGCAAAGCATAGGTGTGAATAGTGTCTGAACAGGGAGCCGCTAGTAGGAAAATCAAAAAAAAAGAGGCAAAGAAAGAAGCAGCTCAGGTGTGAGTATACCAAAGACAGTGAGAAGGGAATTCTCTCTCTCTCTCTTTGTCTAAGGGATTGGATGCTCACTGTCTGCGTGGGAACCACACAATCAATATATGCCGTATTCCTCATGTTTCTAAAGGCATGAGGGCTCTGAGACGTGTAGAGAGAAGCCTCAAACTACAGTGTTGAAGATATCACATTCAGTTCAAGAGAATTGAACGCTACTGACAACAGCAAGAGCTAAAGCTGTCTCTCAAGAGATTTTGGCAATCAACTATTCAGACTTCTCCCTAGTGTAAAGAATGTTTAAAGGCTCCTGCAAAGAGGAGCAGCACCAAAAGGACTCCAAAAGAGAAAGTGAAATTCTGGGATATACTATTCCTCAGTGGATAAGCACTCTCCTGACTGGTGAGAACATGAGGAGTTTCCTTTAGAAAAGAAATGTTCATAGGCAGATGAGTATAAGGAGGAAGAAAGCTCTGTTGCCTTTTTCTTCTCTCTTTTTGTAAGGAGTGCATTAGATATCTTGTTTTATGTTTCTGGATATGACATATGTGGGGAATGCCACATGCATGAATACTGTTGCAGAGGTGTGGGGTAAGGGCTGAGTTTCTTTTCAGTGCTGAAGCTGAGGATGTCTCTCCTATTGCTGCAGCAAGGCGCTGCCCTGGAAAAGGCTTCTGACTTCTGGACGTAGCACCCCTGGGGTGTGTGTACCAGGAGAGGAGATAGATGCCTATGCTGCTTGGCAAACGGTGCCTGGCATAAGTGAGGAATGGTTGTGGGTGAGTTTTCTCTTTCTTTTAATCTGGTTTTAAATATTTAATATTCATTAGGAAGAAACTGGTTTTAAGGTTGTTCTTCAGTGAATCATCTATGTTTTGGTTCACAGCCAGGAGTGGTTTCTCTGCAACTGATTCCACATCTAAGCATTTCCTCTGTCACAAGGAAGAGCATTTCAAGAGAATGCATGGTCACAGGGATGTTACATGTCAAGCCAGTTTGCTTTGGGGACCAATAGATTGAAAGGAAGGCATGATGCTGTTTCACAGCTTATTCTTCCTTTATGAAACTTTTTTTTTAAATTATTAGGCAAAGGAGACCAGATGTCTTTGCTTTACCAAGGCAACCATTTTTTTAAGATCCTATTTTAGTGTTTCAACGCTTTTTACCGCAAGGCTAAAATGGCTTTTTTTTTTTTTTTTTGCCTTTTTTTTTTCTTTTTCTGCTATTAAGCAACTCCCACCCTGAAGAACCATCTGCTGAGAAATGTTGAATGTCTTTTCCATTTCTCAGTACTTACATGTATTTATATAAAAGAAAAAAAACATAGTGTGTATATGTCTGCATGTGAGAATGTACGTGGAAAATGGCAGGAGAGAAAGGAGATATTATGCTGTGGTATGCCTATAGGAAGTAATTAATTGTAGCTATTACATGACAAACTCGAGCCTTAACTGGAGCAGTCTGAACAGCAAAATATATCAACACAGAATAATTTATTTAGCATTTGGTTTTTTTTATATCACTTGATAAATTTCACTAACCTATTTATATAAATGGTTTAAGAGACACTGAACTACTTGGAAAATGTTATAAAAATATTTAAAAGTACATTATTGGTAAATGTTATTGTATTCAGTTGCATGACAAGGTTTTAGTAGCAGGGTGGTTACAGGGGTGGCTTCTGTGAGAAACTTCACCTGTATTCAGCAGAGCAAACACCAGCCAGCTCCAAGATGGAGCGACTGCTGGCCAAAGCTGAGCCCATCAGCATCTGTGGTATTGATGACATGTTTAAGATAAGGGAAAAATTAACAGGCAGGAACAATTGCAGCTGGAGAGAGGAGTGAGACATGTGAGATAACTCAATAGCTCTGCAGACTCCAAGGCCAGTGGAAAAGGAGGTGAGAAGGTGCTTACAAGGATGAATACCAAATAAATTAATATTAAAACATAAAATGAACTCTTTTTCATGTGAAATATAAAGTAAGTGTATCTCATCTGTTTTCCTGTAGTATGATATTATGTCTGCTGGGGTTTTTTTCAGTTTATAATATGGCTTTAACTGGTGGTCACAAAATGTCTCTAAAAGGATAAAGGTGGTTGTTACCAGTGCCAGCTGAGTTGCTTTATTGTTGGGTTTTTTTGCAATGCATTTGTGAAATACAGAGACAAACACAGAGACAATTTCCTCATTCCCTGATAAGCAGGACTGCAAGGTAGTAGTTGGTTTGATTAAACGCAGATGTAGTTTTGTATGTCTTACCCTTTGAATCCTTCCTATACTAACCAGTGGAGTGGAAGCATTCTAATACTAGAATAATTTAAAATGTCTTTGATAATGTTTAGTACTTCTGAAAATTGCAGTTGAACTTATTGTCTTCATTGCTAAGTGAAAACGGTAACATTTTCACCAATGCTCAACAATGTTCAACTTCTTTTTGCGCCATTTGATCTCCAGTAATGCAGGGCTAGATGGACTTTTTAGTCCCCTTTGGTTGTAGTTAATTCCCAGCTTTATTTCTTGGGAAAAACCAGGCATTGCTGCCCTCACACTGTGCCAGCTGCAGGGAGGTGGACGCCTGGATGAAACTGAAAGCAATTGCCAAGACCTAAAAAAGATTGTTAGGCAAAAGGGCTGCTGTGGAGAGAAAAGGACATCACAAGTGATGGACATTTCAGAGATGATCAGCAGCACAACTGGCTCCACTGCTTCCTGGTATCCTGCTGTCTCTAAACAAATGTTATATTCAAAATCAAATACACAGTGGTTCCCCCATCACACCTCCTACCAGTCACCCAAATCTGAAATCAAACACGAGCTGACTCAGACTGTGTTTTGCTATCCCTAAATAATGTATTTATTTACCAGCCGCTAACCTTGAGAAAGGTGAATATCAAAGACTGGTACAGCTCCCTTTTCAGAACAGTTCCCCTATCTTCTGCCTTTAGCAGTCTTCAGCAGCAGCTTTTGTTTTCAGCTAGTGGCTGTTCACTTCAGTGTGTAAATTGAGAAAAGCTCATCCTCCAAAACAGAATCCTTAATATCATGCATCAGGATCAGTTTATTTTGAAATGCATGCATGTAAGCTGCATAATGTTTGTTCTAAGTTAACTTACAAATCATCTATTTTTTTCCTTTCAAAAGAATCAAGAGGGTCTAGGGGTTGGGGTTTTTTTGGTTTTGTGTTTTTGGGACTGAACGGTTTCATTATCCCTAATTATGTGATGAACTACTCAGAAAATAAAAGGCACATTGAAAAATAGCCTGAAAAGAACAAAAATAGCCCTACAGTTAATTATGTTAAAAATACCAAACACTTGTCAGCATCTCATTAACATCTTAATGAGGGGAAATAACCCTCATCTGTCTTTTTTTTTTTTTAAAAAAAAAAGTCCTAACCTAGTTTGTAAATTTTGCACCCTGAAAAACATGGATTATTTTTCCCCATTAAAATCCTAACAGGGCATCTAAGAGTTACAAAGTGTTAAGAGAACATTGATGCTTCTACTATGGCCATTATTCTGCTTGTGTCCAGCAAGAAGATTAATTAGACTGTGAGACCTTATATTAATAGGACTCATTAGAGCAATAGATCTATAGAGGAAGGGAATGAAGGCTGGACAGCTATGATTTGTGGAGTGATCTGTCCCAGAGGATATGCAAATTGTTCTCAGCCTGCATTTATTTTCTCAGTATAGTCTCCTCTTTTTGCTCTGATGAGGCTATGTCCAGGGCCAGGCAAGTAAGAAGGATGTGTTCTAGACCAGATCCCTCCTTTGATCATAAAGGGTTGGTAAGCCATGCTCTTGGCAGCAGTGGTAAGAAAAAACTTCCCCTCACCTCTTGCAGGGACTGACAGCAGGATGAGAAAAGCAAAGTAGCTACATTGGTCTAGGAAATAGCAATACCTGCACTGATGATGCAAAAGCATCGTAAAATATCTTTGTTTAGATACTGTAGTGTTGACATATCTGGTTTTTATTTCATGCTCCTTCAAAAGGTTAATATTCCTCCTTATTCTTAAAATAGTATTTAAAATCTACAATTCTTCCATAATACTGTGAATGTTACTTAGCTAAGAAAAAAATTTAGGTAGTTCAGATGGGTAAAGTAGAAAAGGTTCCATTTTAAAAGTTTAATATTGATGAATTCTGATTTACATCAATTCTCTATTACATTAGTTGAGACTCTATTTTCTTCTATGTCTTTATGTCTGAGTTTATTCAGCCTCCTTACTCACCTAGTGGGAGCAATTGAGGATTGTAAAGGAAAACATGGCAATTAAAAAATTATTGTCATGAAATTTCAAAATATTCAAAGATTCTATCATCAAACAACCCTTAAAATATGAGTGGATGTGAGGGGTGAGGATGCAGGGTATTTATGTATCTAGAAAGGTTAGCTATGATGTTACTCCTTCTTCATATCACCAGAAATAAGACTACTGGTAATACAGTATTCCAGGGTGTTTCTTGTTTAAGTTCACTGGGAAATCCAAGGCTTTTGTAGGGTTTTGACTACAACTTTAACACAATGATGTTTAATTTGGAAGAAGTTATTAAAGACTTTTAAAATGTGTTGCTAATTCCTTTGTTTATGATTCTTCTTACATAGAAAGATAAATTTTATACACAGGAAATAACTTCCATATTGACCATATATGCTCACCACAGATAATTAATAATTCTGAGTATTATTATGTCTCAAGAAAAAAAGTTTCTAGAATAACTTGATTCTTGCACCGATATAATCTCTGTGAGGAACAAGTTTCCCTGAGTTTCAATCTGTAGCTGCCCCTTCCATACTTTGGGTAAAAAAATAATCTTATTTCCAGTCCATATTGATTTATGAGCATCTAATAGGGGAAAATATTTCTTCTGAACTGTAATTGTTGTTACTTTAGGTAGCTGTCTCTAGGCAGTCTAAGCATGTCACAGAGCAAGAAACTGCACTTCACCCTAGACCTTAATTATGCCTTCAGATACCGGTAAACTTTCCTATGGGTTTAATACTGTCAGTACAGAAATTAATCTGAAAAACTCTTCTTCAAGATTTTTCTATTACACTTTCTGAAAAGTGTGCTACTCTGCTGCAAACATGTGACCCATAGGTCTTCTTTTACTACAGTATTACAAATTAGTTACCATAGTAGCTGAGTTTACAGACATTTTCAATAAAGCCAGTATGATGTTGGCTCTAATTTATAAATTAACACTGAATAAGTTATCATTTTCAGTGTACAGGGAAGAAACACAGGTCATGACAAGGCATTTTATTTTACTACAATAAAATTGGAATAAACTGATAGAGGAAAATGAATGTAAAAGTAGATCTCTAATTATGTTCAGGCTTACATGTTAGAGTCCTCTGCTTAGAGTGCATGTTTTTTACATAAATGTTTTTATATTTGGCATGATCTTATACTCCTTAAAGTTTTATGCCTAAGTAACTTGAGCCTGGTTACTTGGATGTTTCTTTTTTTTCTTTTAACTGAGTGGTTACAGACAGCATATCTATACAAAGCATCCCACAAACAAGCAACCAACTCACAGTTTATTATATTCTAAAGTAATACTGATAAAAAAGCTTACACCTACAGATTTCAAAACAGTACAACTTCACACCTTGGGATGCTGTGGTTGAGGTACCTGAATGTTCTGTACCAGCGTCAGGGACCCGTTCGGCTGATGGAGCTAGTAGACAGGTTGTGCTGTACTGGACAGTTATCATGGCTATTGGTTACCAAATGAGAATAAGCTTCAGACTTATCTGTGGAAGGTCCCTGCAGCCCAGAAGAACATTTTCTGCTGATGATCCATATTTTCAATACACTTTGAACTTCTGAAAAGACAGTGACTTTAAAGGTTTAGGTTTGTGGTATTCTAAGCCAGCATCCTGTAGCTTTGCCTTCTTCAGAGAGATTTTGGAGGCTCACATTCAAAACAGTACATCTTACAGATAATGGAGACAGCTGTGACCATATGCTGCCAGCCACTAAAAATCAGCAGTTAACACACCACTGTGTGCAAGATGCCCCAATTATTCTTCATGTTATGTAACTGAAAATGACATCTACTAGCTTTTCAGTTTTGACCATTGTAGCCATAAAGAGATCATTCTCTCAATATAAAAAACAGTCTAAAAATACATTATGCATAATACTCATCCATTAGTGTCCAATAATTAGCACTTTGCTCTGTCTTCATAGCTTTGCAAGGACTACTTTTTTCCCCAGCTTTTGCAGCATCATACTGAGCAATCATAGCTACCATTTAGACAAGCAAAAACTAAGGTGTTATTACTTTAATTTGCCAGACAAATTACATGAAAATATGTTTTGAAAGATGTAAAAAGAGGCAGACTTTATATTGTGATGACATGAGCTGCCTAGATTTCCAGATGAAAGGCTTGTTTTCTTTTCCAGCCTACTGCCTCTTTTAACTGCTTCCATGTGCTGTATATGTCCAGAGGACAACCATGAGGATGATAAGGCAGCTGGAGCACCTCCTATATGAAGACAGGCTGAGAAAGTTGGGGCTGTTCAGCCTGGAGAAGAGAAGGCTGCGTGGAGACCTCACAGCAGTCTTCCAATATCTGAAGGGGGCCTCCAAGGGTGCTGGGGAGGGACTCTTCATCAGGGACTGCAGCAATAGGACAAGGGGTAACGGGTTCAAACTTAACGGGGGAAGTTCAGGTTAAATATAAGAAAGAAGTTCTCTGTTCAGGTTAGATATAAGAAAAAAGTTCTGTGCAGGTGGTGAGGTACTGGAATGGGTTGCCCAAAGAAATTATAAATGCTCCACTCTTGGTAGTGTTCAAGGCCAGGCTGGACAGAGACTTGGGTGACATGGTTTAGTGTGAGGTGTCCCTGCCCATGGCAGGGGGGTTGGAACTAGATGATTTTACGGTCCTTTCCAACCCTAACCAATCTGTGATTCTATGTTTCCAGTATTTCTAATTATGCAGTGTACAGCTATAGTCAAACCATAAAATGCACAAATTAACCTGGTAAGTATGACACTGAATTTAGAATGCCAGCCACAACCATTTATAATCCCCAGCAGCAAGTTCCCCAGCCTGCCAAACACTTTTGCTTCAAACTGAATGTCCAAGCTTTATCTATATTTGTTCTTGAATGAACTGCAGGAGTGCAATGCATTCTTCATTTGCAAACTGTAGGAAATTTTCTGAGTAAACACATAAATTAGCAAAATCTGTCTTAATGAAAAACCTATTATTTTAATTACTAGGGGGTGTTGTACACTTTTGCTTTAGACTTTTTTGAATTAGTAATTAATGGCTTCATCATGGAAAATATTTATTGCTTTCATTTCAGGGAATTCAAATGAAGGCAACTCATTTTAGAGAATGTTCAGTATGACCCTAGCCTTAGCAAAAGGACAAACAGTACCACATGGGAGTGAGGGGGAAGGATGCATGTTCAGGAACAATTAAAGCCAGAGAAGACTTAACAGAGAAATACAATACATAAATGCTTCTGATTAGTGGGGTTAATGATTGTTTATCTTGCAAACTCTGTGCTGCCAAGAAGTAGAAGTCATCTTCATCAGTAAACTAGATGTAAAACTTGCTTACTGGAGGGAAAAAAAAGAAACACAACAAGAGTATGAGGAACCTGATTAGGAGATGTCAAGCCCTGGATATTGTCATAGAACAATCATCCAGCTTTCCTTTATATATACCAACAAATTTTCAGCAGGCTTAGTTTAGAGCCCTTCCTTTTCCACTGAATGCCCCTACTCTAAATAGCATCAGAATATACCCTAGCAGGTTTTCTTTTTCCTTTACTTGATGTTGATATAACTAGTCCTCAGACTGACTCGAATCATCACAGCTCTTTGGGCTTTTGAAAGCATTTTTGGTGACTTGTTTGTTTGTTTTAATATATGTATAGATATATTTCAATTTAGGGCACCTTCTTGTGCTTTGCCACTGCTCGGTTTGGGTTTAACAGTGGTAAGAATCACCTGGAAATAAGTATGCTATGAAGACCTCTCCTATGAAGACAGGCTAAGGGAGTTGGGCTTGTTCAGCCTGGAGAAGAGAAGGCTCAGGGGAGACCTTACAAAAAGCAGCCTCACAAAGGGGACTTAAAAGGAGACCTACAACAAATCTGGAGAGGGACCTTTTACAAAGGCATGTAGAGACAGGACAAAGGGTAATGGCTTTAAACTGAAAGAGGTTAGATTTAGATTAGACATTAGGAAAAAGGTCGTTACTATGAGGGAGGCGAGGCACTGGCACCGGCTGCCCAGAGAAGCTGTGGCTGTCCCATCCTTGGCAGCGTTCAAAGTCAGGTTGGACAGGGCTTTGAGTGTCTTGGTATAGTGGAAGGTGTCCCTGACCATGGCATGGGTATTGGAACCAAATGATCTTTAAGGCTTCTTCCAACCAAAGCCATTCTATGATTATCTGAAATACTGATCCTGTTACACATTTTTTCTCTTCAAAAGGCAGTTGAATTTCAGCTCTTTAATTAACTTTATGGGTATCTGTTCAAACCCCAGTTTGGGAGGGGAGGGTTAACTTTTTTTAGTTTTAAAGTATTCACTTTTAGAAGACCAAATAGAACTCATTCCTATATGCTGCTGGGTTTAGGACATCCCAAGAGACAGGCTTATGTGTAATGGCTGTTCCAGCAAAGACTTCATTCTTATCCCTCGTAGCAAAGATGGTTATTTTTCACCATCAGAATGCAATTGTAGGAATGCTTTTTACAAGATTTCTTTTCTCTTTTCTTGATCCATATGATGATTCGAAACTTTGTTTTGCTCCTTTTCCAACAGTGCTGTTGAAACAGACAGCAAGTCCAAACTGCACATTGCAGTTACATGGTTGCTTTTTTAGTCTCTAAGATGACAGAGAGCACTAAATATATTGAACTCTTTAAGCATGAAGAAAAGGAATGGCATCTTTTATGGTTTTCTTTTTTAAGCAGAAATCACCACATATAAAGATGTCTGGAGGTAGAGATAGAAGCTAGAAAATTAGACAAACATTTGTGCAGAGAGAACATGAGGAAGGGCTTCTGTTCCTGAAAGCCCAATTTTCCAAGTTAGTATAGCAGAAGCTATGACTGTATTTATGTATCTTCTCTTGTCTATGTTCTTAATTTGTCATGATTCCAGCACTAAATAATGGAAGATGAATATTTTCCATAAGGGAAAGGAATGTAGATGTGATACAGAAAAAGGACAGATTTAACAAGTGGCTGAGATGTGATAAAGTAATGACTCCCTAAGCTCTCTTATTGCTGTTTTATACCAGAAAATGAGAAATCTTTCTACTACCCTAATTAGATGTGAGTGCAGTAGGTGGATCTTATGACTATCATGCTACTGTGCTCTCTGTGGAATACTCTGCTTTCACTGCTGATTTGTCTCAGACAGAGTGCCCAAAAGACTGATTTTGCCACATTGATCCTAAAATCTGAGCTTTATGATTCTGCACTGTGAATTTTGTGGTAAAACTGTGCTTCAATAAAATCAACCAATTAGTTAAGCTCCAAAGGCTATCTTCACACACTATGACAGTACTACAATAATTTTTGCCTGAATCAGAGATGTGGGTGTTTTGAAGATGTATCCTACACATTGCATCAATCCACATCTCCCTTGCAATGACACAATAATTCCTGAAATGATTTGCAAGGACTGACCACACTGAATGTATTGAATGTAGTTGGTCATCCTCTGCATTTTTTCCCTGACCTCCAAACTCAGGCGCTTCAAATTTTCTTGCAGTTAGTCTGCATGAATGGCCTGGCTTGAGACATCAAGGAGCATAAGGCAAGGCAAACTATACACCAATAACACAACACACGCTGCCAGTCATATTTCCTTTAATTTGGGAAAAAAAATCACTGTTAGATCAACTGGAATATCCTCTAATTACAAATAGTGCTAATTTGACCAGGATCTGCTATGATTTAAACATATTCCTGGTGGTTAGGAAATATATTCTACATATTTTTAGGCAAAACTTTCCTGATACCATATTTCTGTTCCATATTTGTTTATCGTTTACAAAGTACAGGCAATAAAAAAATTATATTAGAGTGTCACAAGAATTAAATTTGATACATTATGTTGCTGAAAATATCTGGATTAAAAAAAAAGTGTGTGGATTTTTTCCATGTACATATTAATGGGATTTTTTAATTGAGTACATACTTAATCAAAGACAAATTAGACCCTGTATGATCCTAATTAAAGGGCTACTACATCTGAGTGCCTAAATTCAAACATCTTGAATTAATCAACCTTCATACACTGCATATTTGAACAGATTTTCTTAACATGACTGCATTTTTGAATGAAATGAATCAGCTGCCACATCACATTGCTCAGGTTCAGTCTGGGGGACAAAAGCTATTCAAGGGTAGAATGACACTCGCCAGACACTGAGCCATGATAGTTCTTGAGTAGCTTGTTATGTAGCGGTTTCTAAATGAATCCTAGCTCAACCTGAGAACATTATGACAACCCCAATTACTCCTATAGTGATCCAAAAAAGGCATCTGGAGTCTATACAATTACTAGCACATTCAGCCAGGCAGCTCTTGGCCTCGGGATATATGGGTGGCTTGTAATCCGCTGCATCAAGTGCTGCTGCTTTTTCTAATGTCTTCGTGAACTATTTTGCATATAGGAAGCAAGTGAAAAAGGAAGACTGGCTGTGACTTTTTTTGCCTTTTCTTTTTTTTTTAGCTTTCCCCACAGTGTACAGGAATTTGGTTTTTTTTTTTCCTGTTAAAAGGACACACTTAACCAGAATCTAATCTACATCTAGAATCTAATTCTTCTAAGTAAATGAAGAACTGAGTTCAGACAATGAAAACTGCATCCAATTAATATCAAATACAGTTGGAACATTTTTAGTAGTCAGAAGTGTCATCAAATATGTACTACTGTGCCTCCAACTGATAACAGCATGACTTTTCTAAAATATACTAACTACAAGTATCTTGAATCATGATATATGATACATACAGTATTTGTGATAAAAAAATACATTTTCCATGTATTAGAAATTGAAATGCATGTCTATACATCAGAATTTCTTCAATTAAACTGAAACAAGGAGACAAATCAGGGTTCTTTAGTTTATAGAACTTTAAAATAGTGAAAGCAAGGACCTACCCCACCCCAATAACTCAGTGAGAGCAATGCACATCTGTACTGTGAAGCTTGGGGGGACATCTGTAGCTCATGCCATCCCCGCGGGCTGTCCACACTGGAAATGCTTGTCTGGTCGCAGGATGCTATCGAGCTTCATGCACTGTGCTGGAGCGCAAGCACCTGGCTCCTCTTCAAGTCTGCACCAATGTCTCTATGCAGCCTTTGGCTCCTGTGGCACTACATACACTGGTAAGAGGTTACATAGAAAGAAGGAAGTAGGATCTATTCACAACATTCTTGCAGTGTAAAGAAACAGCATAATCATACTTTGGTTTGGTTTTGGTTTTGTTTTATTGTTGCATGTACAGTGCAGTAATCCAAAGAAGACACCCCTTGCTTACTGTCAGCTGTGACTGCAGGACTGAGATCTGGGAAAGAACCAGCTAGACCAGAAGTCCAGCTGTCCCTCCATTTAAGCCTATGGAAATGTTATGACTGTCTCAGATGGAAAGAGGAATGTTTTTCCTCCTTCATCCCATGGATATGATGAGGAAATAACAGATCACTGTAATTAACTTAGTTTTTAGCTCATCTAATTAATTAAAAATGTATCTGTATGTACATAACCAGGCTGAAACCAGGCTGAAAGGATCCTTTAGGAGGAATGCATTTTCACTTTTTGCTTGTACACTAAAGCATGATTTTTCAATCACCTTTTCTCAAATACCATATATCAGATCCTGGAATAGAAGCTGTTAGCCCCCCCTATGCATGTGGTAACCTCAAGGATACAAGGTATCAATTATGTTAAAGACATTAGTAAAGAAAAAATGCAAATGATTATTTCCTTTTCTGGTCTTCATTCAATCTGCTGAAATGAGGGGCACACAAGCTCTGTTTCTATCTTCTTACAGTTTCCAATCCAGCAGCAGGTATCTGGATTGATGAGACAGAATATTGAGCTATTTGAACCACTGATGTTGGAGAGGTGTTCCTTATTTTCCCATGTTGAAAGTCTCTGTGGCAATCCATTCTAGTTTTTCTGGATGCCTGTAACCCATTCATTTGTTAATTTTGAAAGCAGAATTAACAGCACCAGAGGGCTGTTAGAGGGGATGAAGCAGGACTGATAAGTGAAATCAGACAGTCAAGATATGTACTGTAAAATCTCCATAACAGCATACCCTATGGTGCTCCTGTGAACGCATTACCTGCCAGATACATTTAATTTTCTTTTTGAAATAATTTCTTGAAGCATTTCTTAATGCTGTAGTGCCACTAATGGCATTAATACAACTGCAAAGAACAGTAATGATAAATCCAGGGTTTTTTCTATTTCTATGGTGGATATGCTCAGTCACGCTCCCTCAAACAGCAATTTGAGAAGCTGGGTTAAATATGTCATTATCCACAAAATTACCATGGTGGTAAGAGGAGCAGAGTGATCAAAGGGGTAAGGAGAAATAATATCAAGTAATGAAGAACCCATTGTAGAGCATCAGCTGAGAAGATTCATGTCTATGAAGAAATCTTATTTGCTTTCTTGTGATACTACTAATTCAGAACTTGTATCTCTTGATAATTCAGACTAATAGATGTTTCCTTTTGTACTGGGTTTCCTTGGAGCTTTAAAAGTTTTAAAAACCTCAGAACTTTCCAAGTTCCTTTAATATGCCTCAATTAATCCTCTTGCAGTTCCTTGAATAGATGACGAAAATATGTGCGTATCTCTAGTTTGTGCTCTGACTGAATAGCAAACAACATCACTACTGATAATGAATGACACTTAGTAGTTCTCATCTGCTAACTGCTGAACCCTTAGCTAGCTGGGAACCATAGTTACGTGTGACAAGAAAGCCTTATCTTTCAGTTTATAGAATCAAATTTCACAAAAGATAATCCTCAGCCTATTTATAGAATAGCTGTTTCACAGTAAGATTTATATTTGTGACTGCTTTCGTGTGAGAATTTAGCTGAGGAATCTGACAGAAACTATCAACTGACAGAAAAGAGGCGCTGGGGAGAAAAACAGGGAATTTGAAAGGATGCGTGGTACAGACATAGGTGCTAAGCAAGGCAGCGTCCTGGCATAGGTAGTGATGGGCCAGTGCAAGTTAATTTGTTCTGAGAAATATGTTAGCCCTGATTACCTCTGTTGCTGTTGAAAATTGAAGTCGTCATTCACAGTTTTTGTGTAGATGAAGAACAGGGAGAAGAGAGCTCTATTCCAGAGGCGGGTGTTTTAATTTACATTTCATTAAAAGGCTGGGAGATAGCAGGCCTATTAAAAGGTAGGCAAACTGGAAGAAGGCTGGCATAAACTGATGCAAATTGCACCTCTCTTGCCCAGCTAAACTACTTTACTGTCTGAGCTGCTTTCAGCCCAAAGCCAGGTTTAGCCCCTATCAGAACGCTACTGGAGGTCTGGCAGAAAAAAGACCTAGAAAAGACTCTGAAGTTATGCTTTCCTTATCTGCTTTTTCTCCCATAGCTGTCCTGGTTCCCATAGCTGTCATGGTTTAAGTCCAGTCCGCCATGCAGTCTCTCTTCCACTTTCCCCCCTCCCTCTCCCCCCCACACCCCCACTCCCGGAGAGATGGGGAGGAGAATCGAAAGAATGTAACTCCCATGGGCTGAGATAAGAGCAATCCAGTAACTAAGGTATAACACAAACCGCTGCTGCTACCACCGATAAGAACAATGGTAAGGGGAGTTGGAGGGGGAGGGAACGCAAGCGCGCACG
>WYDI02017668.1:0-26771 GCA_009867235.2 Psittacus erithacus | reverse complement strand
GTCTCTGCTTCCTCCCAGCTTCCCCTCCTCCCTGGCAGAGCATGAGGCTCAGAAAGTCCTTGGTCAGTCTAAACATTACTAAGCTGCAGCTAGAAACGTCGGTGTTATCAGCTCTGTTCCCAGGCTGAAAGTCAAAAACACAGCACTGCTCCTGCTACTAAGGAGAAAAATGACTGCTACTGCTGAGCCCAGGACAATAGCTTTTGCAGACTCAGATTTTGTTCCCAGCTTCTCACTGATTACCACTGCATGCAGATGTCGCTGTAGGCAGGTTTTCGCAGCTGCAAGTGCATTTCCCTGGTAGATCATCAGTGACCAGGAACTCCTGTCAGTGCTGTGATAGCCTTATATCTGGATGAATCCTTTCCTGCCTGTCTAAGGATGAAAATGTCAGCAGAAAAATTGGTGAATATACCTGCAACTTGCTCTAGGTAAAAAAGAAGAAGCTAAAGGCAACACATAATCCTGAGTGGCAGACTTTGGTATGTGCAGCACAAGTTGAATTGCCTAATACATGTGAATTGTCAAAGGGTCTGATTGTGTGTGACACCAGCAAGGGGAAGGACAAATAAGTTTTCTCATCTGTGTCCAAACTCATGATAAGGCATATATAGGCTGCTGAAAACTCAGCTAGCTGAAACTGCTAAAAAAGTGTAGCAGTGTTATTTCTGGTGTTCTCAGATCGGAAACTCATGCAAACTGACAAGCACTGTGTTTGCCTGTAAGGGCTGATATCTCCAGTGATTTTAGTCACCCTAAGTGAGCTCTTCACATATTTGCATCACTGTCTTACATGTTAGTTAGGGAACATTGGGACACAAGCTGAAGAGGTAGGTTTGTTAACGCTAGTTATCTCTAATGCGTCTACAGGAAACTTACACTACCAGAATATGAAAATTGAGATGTTGCTGTCAGAATATCAGATGATGTAGGCATTTCATGGTCTCTTGATGAAGGTAACTAATTTGTTTATAGTTATGGGAACTGGAACAGATGTTTGGCAGTAACACTGTGGTGCAGGTGTGTTATACAGTGGTCCCCACAGCTCTGACTCAGCATACATCCCAGAAAAATACTGATTTCCTGTGAAGTTAAAGCCTGAGTGTGCACTATCCACTGTCACAGACTGGTTTCCCCTGACAAAAAAAAGACAGAGGATGGAGGAAAGAAAGCAGTAGTGCCATCTGGGCTAATTGAGCAGAGATGTCTGGACTATGGCAGAAAGTACAGCAAAGCACACTTTCCCCAAAATATAGTAAAAGCCTTAGGTCACTTGTCAATAAGCTGTGATGAGCATGTCTCAGTCACTTCAGCAGAAAAGCAGGGAAGGCAGCACCCTGCAGTGACTGCAGTAAGAAAATTGAATTCAGAGGTGATGAGAAATCTCATTCATCAATCAAAGTAGTGAAGATAAAAGGTGTCTGAATATATCTATTATCCTGACAGCAGCTTCTTCTGCTGTATTATCACACCTTCCACTGTCTGTGAAATATTTTATAACAGTGACCAAGAATACTGAATAACAAATCTTATCCTTAACTAGTTGAAAATGAGTCATTCACTGTTCTGTTCACTTGGGCATCATCAAACCACCTGATATGTCTGAAGATAAAAATTGACTTTAGGGTCAATCTGTTTGGAGCAGGTGGAGAGGATCAGATGCAGATTGCAGTCAGAGGATGACTTAAGGTATTCTGACCTGTTACTGTAAAGCTTTTTCTACAGAAGGCCTTGGTGTAGTCCAGTGTCCTGTTTATGGTCCACATTCATGTGTTCTTTCTTCATGGTTCACGGACAATGACATACTATTTCACAATAGCCATCCTCAATTCTGGCAGTGCTTCTTCTCTAGGGAAGATATTTTAATGGCTGAAAGAGTGATTGCACAAAGCCTGAAGATCAAGTGGCTTAAAAAGGAATCAAGAGTAAAATATTAAAATGCAAGACTCAAATCTGCATTTTTCTCAGAAAAGATGAGAGTTGCTCCTGTACAGAACATGGCAGAGTAAAAAGTCCTTGAGTTGTCAAATTAAGTACAGAATTCAGCTCCACATGATTTGTCATCTTCTTCTTTCTTTAGTACTTTTATAGCAAATTATATGTAAAGAAAGTGTCAATTCAGCTCCTTACTTACCTAGGAAGAACAATGCATTTTGCACAGTGATGCCGTAAAAGGTAATGAGCACAAAGGAGAAAAACAGGTTCAGAGACATCTGTCAGCCTCATACAATGTTTTTCAAATTCTGTTGATGATGATCAAATGCAGCATTTCTAATTATCTCAGGTCTTGTTGTCTGGCTGAGTTTCACAAAAATTCACATTGGAAACTTTCACATAGAAAACCTGTAGTTTAAGTTGTATTTACACCCTTGCATATGGCTGTCTGGGATTTGGCATGTACAAACAAATGTACTCACAGATTTCGCAGCACAGTGGTTAGAAGAGCTTTCTCAAGATGCCGTCCTACTTTTGGTTATTCTGAAAACTGCGAGAAAACAGGAAAGGCATGTCTTCAGTGGGAGAAGAAAATTTAAAGGTTTGCTTAGCCACTTACATGACTACAGTTTTACGGTTGTTCAACCATAATGTTGGTGATGTGGCTGCAGCAGTCAAATATTAGACTAACGAAAGGCACCACAAATAAAGTTTTGTTCACATGTAAATGAATAGCAAAACTCCAGTTTATTTGCTGACTTTTGAGGAGAAAAGCAGTTTCAATCACCTGGTAAAATGGTCATGGTTTGCTTTGGCTGCCATTTTGTTGGACATTTCTAATGCCATTATTTGATATTTAGCTGTTTCGAGGATTCACATCCAGACCCAATCCTGAACAACTTCAGCTAGAGTTGGCCCAGGATCCAGATTGGCTGGGATTGAAAGTAAATTTGTTACTATTCATTCCCCAAATTGAAATAATTTTTATAAATATTGCCTTTTGTGATTGCCTTACTAGTTACTCTTGAAATTATTGTTATTTGAAGTTAAATAGTTATTTATTCCCCTCATTCATGTATAATGAAATAATTCAATTTGGGTGCTCAGACTTCATCTAAAGTTAATGTTAGTCCAATGACATTTTGATGATCATGACATTTAAAATTTGCTTTTTCCCTGTCGTATAGCAGAAGTTTTCATTAGTGTGTACACAGAAATGCCGGCATATATTTCACTTTCGAATAAAAAAAATAAAATCTCTTTTCTTTAAATGTGAATTGCCATTGAAGATAGGATGTTACACGAGATAAAATTAATTTGTAGGTACCAATACAAAGCATTATCAGAGGATCTGTTATTCATTAAAATATCTGAAAAAAATTAACAGAATCCTTCTATTCCCTTATTAAAGAAATACATTATGTTCACCACAGAAATGAAATAAGATACCCTTTATTAGGAAATTCACACTAGTTTCCAGAGATGTTATCAACTAAACCAAGATTTTATGCAGTTCCTGACATAGTTTTGGGTTGTTTTAAGTCCTTTTAGCAATGCTATTTAAAAGCAAAAGAAAACATTAAGACTATTAATAAGTTTCATTCTCCTTGTTTTATTTACCCCAAACAAGGGAAACAGATTTTTTAACTAGGAAGGAGAAAACAGCAAAACTAATGATGCATAACATGTCAAACAAATGAAACTTTATAGGAACTTCATTTTTAGTAATGTCAGCTTCCAGTAATTGTAAGGTATTATTGGTAACAGTAAGTACTTTTTTTAATTGGATGTAAGAGCTGATATTGTTATTTCAAGTGCTCCTTAAAATTGTTCCCTTATTCCATTTTATTTTTAGAGTAGGCAAATAAACAACATTAGGTGGTAATAATTTACTAGCAGCTCATGCAGCCACAGTATATCATGGATGCCTTGAGGTTATCCAGGATCTCCTGCCCCACTTCTGATCAATGTTGACTTGCCACATCTCCATGGCTTATCACTGCTCATGTGACTGCTCTCTCTCTGGGGAATCCTTTACTGAATTGTCTTAAAGTCTTATCCTAAAAGTCTTCAGTGTTACTCTTACTGCCCACATGCCTTTCTTCTGTTGTCCTCCTTCATATGACCTGTTTTTCCTAATTCTGAGTACTTCCTTATGTCTACCTCATTTACCATCTGTTTTCTTTTTCACAAACAAGATAAACTGAGCGTTCTGCAGTACTGGTGTGTCTGGTGAGATTCCAGTTCAAAGCATGAGCCTCCTATTGTAACGGCTGCTTGACTCAAGCCTTCTCAGAAGGTGAAATTTTAATCATGCAGACCTTGTTGGGATAATTGCTCCTGATTTTAAAGGTACTAAGAGTTCTTCCATAAACAGTGGGAATCAATCTACAATTCAGTTACTCAAAATCAATCTACAATTTGGTTAAAAGAACTCTCTTCAGTCTCTTGTGACCCCATGAAAAGAAACAGAGAAGCAAAAGGAGTGATACTGAAAATTAAAAAGTATTATTCTAAGGGGTATTTCTAGCATTCATAGAGCAACTCTCAAAGGTAAGAAAAAAAAAAGTCCTTTAGAAGGTGATTTGTGTATTACAAAAAGCACAGACATGCACTGACAATTTAATAGGTGTTGTTTTGTTAAATCTTTACTGTTTTCCAGTGGAAATGTAATTACCAGAACATCTAACAAACCTTTACTTGCTGAAGTTATTGACCACTTATGAGATCACTTTCCTGATTAGATGCAGCAGGTACCAGAAGAAAAGTCACCTGAAAATTTATGTCCCAGCAAAACCCACAATTATTGAGGCTACAAGTAAAACTCTGCCAAAGTTTTTCATGTTTTTCCCTCCTCTGTTATCCCATGTGATGTCTGACCATAGTAAAATCTTCTCAGGAATGCAAGACAGTCCCCATGCTGATGCCTTTGGTGAAATAGCTTCTTGCCGTGAGACAGTAATAGGGCCTAAAACATCCAGTCCCATTTAGAATAGGGTGACGAGGGACAAGCTTCACAATGAATTGCTGTGCTACAAGGTTAAGGCAAATGGAGTATTTTGACCAGACATCATGACTACTGTATATCACTGAAAACCTGAAATAAAAGTACATGAACCAGGAAAATAATGGAAACACTTAATTTTCCTCTTTGACCTTTTCCTGGTTTGCTAGTAGCATGATTAATTGGAAGTACAGTATTCAGTGTGCTGCACAAAAGCCATGTGTTCTTATGCATGGGTAGGTGTTCTGCCTTGCAGCATGCCTGAATACATGCCTGCATCTAGCACATTATGTGGAAAGGACTGTGTTGGTCAGTTTACAGAACTGTCATTCCTCCTAGTCTCTGTTCTGGACATTCAGGGAAACAAATTTATCTCTGTACCAAGGATTAATGCAAGACTTACCAAACAGTGAAGTCTCTTTTAAGATATATTTAGAGCTGGTGAGTAAGATTTACATGTTTTGCAGACCATTTCCTGGCCTTGCACAGAAGCTTGAACCTCACCCTGAGGCTGTGGTTTGGCAATACATTAAATCTGACTTCAGAGTTCCTGGCACCAGATCAGGAAAGCTGAGTTCATGTATTGACCTGTCATCTTACTGTGACAGTTCAAATGCAATAAAAAAATCCTAACGGTTTGTCAGTCTTCTTGTGAGATCAGGGACATGGGTCCATACCATCCTAATTTGAGGTTTGGACAGCCCTATGAATATCTGTCTCTCCATTCCAAGTAGGTAGTAAATGCAAGTGTCATGTGCGCATGATGTTATGATTCCTCACTGTGGAGTGTAAATAACTAGACAAAGCTGCAGCGCTGTGCTAGACCTGGTTCAGGTCAGGTGGGGAAAAGGCCTGGTTTCAGTTTTAATGGCTGTGGAAACATTTCCTAAAGTAAAAGATTTGAAGATGCCAAGTGCACTTGTAGGAATGAACACCTCCTCTATCAGTGGAAAAAAAAAGAATCATCATTTATAGGCAATGAAAGACACAATGTTCTGACTTATAAGTTAAGAACAGATCAGGTTGCTCTACCTCTTCACCTGACTTTTTATGGAAAGGTATGGTCAAGCTGCAAAGGAGGTTTTCATTTATGAACACTTCCTCTGTTTTGAATTAAAAAGAGAGAATCCTGGGTGTGCCCTGCTGGATTTTTTCACAGAATAAAATGAACCACACAGCCCTTCATTTCAGTTTTCTCCAAGGCAGAAATTATGTCTTCGACTAAATTCTGTGGGAGCTGATGTTGGAGACAGTGGGAATAATCCTTTTGCATTCATTCTGCAGCCATTTTCAACCACTTCAGCTCAGAAACAGAGAAGAAAATAGGCCATAAATAAGTGTAAAACATTTGTGCAGCATTTCTCATGATCATTGTATTTCTACTTAGATAGCAAAACATCTTAAATGATGGTTAAAACATATCACTTATCTGGAGATGCATAAGAACAATTGAATGCCATATCAATATAAAGTATTTTAGCTTTTTACAGGAGGCGCCTTGATGATGCTCATTCCAGCTCCACTGAATAATTTTCAGTATGTTGAATAGCAGCATTCCCCATCTTTTGCATACAAAATTTCCCTAAACTTGAAAGTTAAGTGAATTATAAGTGCTGTCACTCTGCAGAACCTTCACCTGCACTTTTTTCTGATCTCTTGAAGTTTACTGCAGACAATATGCAGATTTAAACTCAAACTTTGCCAGAGTTCGTTCACAGCTGAAGGTGTGCATTACAACCCGTGTCTTGTCTCTAGTGTTTTTACATATTTCTTTCACAGTACTGTTAGCAAAATATGGAAAAAGCATTCTGCAATGAATTGCCAACCTGAATAGTGGTATTTGTTGGAATGATGAGGTGGTGTTTGCACTCCTATGTGTGACAACAGTTGCACTGACCCAGATGCACAGTACCCTTTTGAACACAATTATCTCTTGAATTATCATCATCTTCATAACAATGAAAATATTTCCAGTTTCTGACAATGCCCATTCTGCCCATTCAGAGGCCTGATTATTATGACATCACCTCTTGAAAAAGAGGAATAAGCACCAAGCCTTTATATATATATCAAATAAACACTTTTATCCTTTTATTGCTCTTATCAACCAATGACTTCCTTCAGATTACAGTTTCTTTCACAGGAACATAATAATAGATATATGTGTTGGCCTTTTTGGCAAATAACTCAAAAGGAAGGGAATGTCATTAAATTTTCCATCTCACTCCTATTCCTTGTTTCTATGTAGTGGATGTGTGTTTGCATGTGTGACGTGCTATGGATTGGTTGCTTTCTGAACACTGTGAAGGTTTATGAATGCTAGGAACACTGCTGCCTGAATGGATTGTACAGAATGCCCGCGCTTCCTAACAGTTTTACACTGATTGATTGCTTCTAGGGTGCTTCAACTGTGTCAGCATACAGTCTTCCACTTTCAGAGCTATTTCCAAACCTCAAATCTACAAAACAGCCCATGTAACTTTGACCTCAGTCTCAGCATTCTGGATTAAAACCAACACTGCTTCGACTTGTCAGGACATTCACACAGACTTTTTCAGACCATTATTCAGTGTTTGAAACCAAAGAAAAATCAAGATATCCCTTGGAATTAAATAGCAAAAAAACTTGAAAGTGACAAAGAAGAATTTGTGAAAATGTCAAACCTTGAAAGTACCCTGCTTTTAAATTTCATATCATCAACTTAATGGACAAGACTTATGTAGGTAAGCTTTTCCAGTGCAATAATTAATAATTTTTGCTCAAAGGTTTGTTTACTTAAAGGTGATCACGGCAGATTTTTCTCCTTTTCAAAAGGTACAGAGTTTTCTCATTATCTACTCAGTTGCTTATTTTTCTTGTTTTCAGAAACCTCAATACGTGTATATTTTTGTGTAGAAATGTAGCTTTCTGTAGCAGAGAAGTAACATTTATGTACCAGTACCTGCTTCAGGAATGTTTTTGTCTTTCAAATTTCAGCATATAGCTAGGTGCAGAAAGATAGATGATAAGAAGCATACCAGATCCTTGATCAACGTGCCACCAAAATCGAACAAAAGCTTTCTTGAGGCTCCAATTTGCTTTCAGATCAACTCCCACTAATATTAAAAATTAAAATCCATAGCAATTCTGAGGATTGGTTAGGAGCAAATCATGCTTTCTTGTCTTGGAAATCAAGCTCAATAAGCAGAGGAGAGCTCATTCAGGCAGATACTCTATTGCCCAGTTGGAGTTTTGAAAATGCTGGTATTTGATTTATGACTGGAAAAAGGGAAATATTACTCCCATTTTCAAGAAGGAGAAAATGGAATACCTGGGAAACAGCAGACCAGCCAGTCTCACCTCTGTGCCTGGCAGGATCTTGGAGCAGGTTCTCTTGGAAATCATGTTAAGGCACATGAAAAACAGCAAGGTGGCTGATGTCAGCCAGCATGGCTTCACTAAAGACAAATCCTTCCTGACCAATTTTGTGGCCTTCTGTGATGTGGCAACTGAATTGATGGATAGGGGCAAAGCAGTTGATGTCATCTGCTTGGACGTGTGCAAAGCGTTTGACACTGTCTTGCATGATATCCTTGTCTCTAAACTGGAGAGACATAAATTCGATGGACAGGCCACCCAATCAATAAAGAACCAGATGGATGACTGTGCACAGAAAGTTGCAATAAGCAACTCAGTGTCCAACTGAACACTGGTAACAAGTGCTGTCCCTCACGGGTCAGTGTTGGGATCGATTCTGTTCAACATCTTTGTCAGTGACATGGACAGTGGATTGGGTGTGCCCTCAGCAAGTTCGCCAGTGACACTAAGCTGTATGGTTTGGTTGATATGCTGGATGGAAGGGATGCCATCCAGAGGGACCTTGACACACTTGCGAGGTGGGCCAATGACAGCCTCATGAAGTTCAACCAAGCCAAGTGTGAGGTCCTACATCTGGATTGGGACAATTCCAAGCAGAACTAAAGGTTGGGCAGAAAAGAGATTCAGAGCAGCCCTGTGGAGAAGGACTTGGGGGTGTTGGTAGATGAGAAAATGAACATAAGCCAGCTTCAGTGTGGGCTCACAGCCCAGAAAGCCAACCGTATCCTGGGCTGAGTCAAAGGAAATGTGACCAGCAGGTTAAAGGAGATGATCCTCCCCCTCTGCTCTGCTCTTATGAGCTCGTACCTGGAGTACTGTGTACAGTTCTGGTGTCTTCAACATAAAAAGGACATGGAACTGTTGGAGCATGTCCAGAGGAGGGCCACGAGGATGATCAGGGGGCTGGAACACTTTCTGTATGAAAACATGCTGAGAAAGTTGGGACTGTTCAGCCTGAAGAAGAGATGGCTGCATGGAGACCTCATAGCAGCCTTCCAGTATCTAAAGGGGCCTATAAGAATGCTGGGAAGGGACTCGTCATTAGGGACTGTAGTGACAGGACAAGGGGAAATGGGTTTAAGCTTAAACAGGGGAAGTTCAGGATAGATATAAGGAAGAAGTTCTTTATTGTGAGGGTGGTAAGGCACTGGAATGGGTTGCCCAGGGAAGAAGTGGTAAATGCTCCATTCCTGGCAGTGCTCAAGGCCAGGTTGGACAGAGCCTTGGGCGACATGGTCTAGGGTGAGGAGTCCCTGCCCATGGCAGGGGGTTGGAACTATATGATCTTAAGGTCCTTTCCAACTCTAATCATTCTGTGTGTCTATGATTGTCTAGGTTTGCAGAAGTACTGATTTTAACTTCGGGACAGGTCATAGAGTGATTTAATCTGTTAGGATGTCACAAATTAAAATGAATTTGATCATCTTATTCTAGAGTAAACTGCATATTTATTTTCATCTGGTGACTGTCCACTGTTCCGTCAAGCATGACTGACTGGCATGTCATTATGAAAAGTTAAAGACTTTACTGGAATTATTAGACACAAACTTCAGTTCCATTGCCAAAACTGGGGATAGTTACACGAGCACTATGATGGTTCATGGAAATTTAATTTACACATATCTTTTATTTAGTCTTACTCAACAGCACCACTCATGTTCAGGAAACTGTCATCACGTTAAAGCTTAAGAGTAAAGGTTTTTCCAAAGCCACTGCTTAAACTTCAAACTCACAATCAAAAAGCGAAGTTGGGTAGAAGGTATCATTACAAAAGAGGAAAAAAAGTCCAGAATCAGAAATTCAGGTGAAAATCTTAGCAGTTTCCTTAAAGCATAAGTGTAAACAATGCATTTCATGTAAAAGTAAAAGAACTGCTTTAGTAATTTCAAAGCACAATGTTTTGATTTAAATTTTTAACTTTCAGTATAAGTTAAGGTAAATTTTTTAAAATGTTATTTTTAATGAAAAATAGCTATCTAGTTTGAGAGTTCAATATATGCTACACTGAACTTTTCTCAGTTTTTTGTTTTAAAATTTAGAACTGATTTTAATTGACCCTTTTCTGCAACAATCTTTTGGTTGTTTTATGAAGAAAGCTTCCTTTTTTTTTTTTTTTTTTTGACAAAAATTTGTGAATCTCTCTACCTGTAGGAATATCTGATCAGATGCTGAAGTATCCAGCACTTCTCAAAACCATGCATGAATTGTGAATCTGAATGACAAGCAAGTGAATTTTAATTTTAAGCATCTTCTGTCTATAACCTCAGGTCTTAATGGACAGGGCAGCGAGATAGTACTGATAGAGTGGGGAGCTACCTGGAAAACAGTTGGTGTGTTTCCAGGTTTGTTACACAAGCCCTTTTTTTTCCCCACTTAGCTCTCTACCCAGAGTTTCTTCATCACTGCAATATGAATGATGACACTTTAAATGTCTTTTCATTCTTGAGTGAAAGGCCCTCTGGCTACACCCGTGTTGTCTTCCCAGAGTAATCCTGAAGCTGGGATAATGGACAGCCATTAGTGATGGATGACCTGATGATTAACGATTGTCCCTGTCAGCATTAAAGAGGATCACTCAAAGTGGATTTACCATTCATCAGCTTTTACACACAGATTTGGATCTGAGGCAACACGTAGTCTATAATTGGTATTGTGGATGAGGTGTTAATTACATTTCACACCAATTCCTGGTCTAGAGGGATTCTAACATTTTTTTATTTGACTCCCCCCTGTGTAGATACGTGTAAATACAGATGGATGATCTGCCAGCTCAGTCTAGGCTCATAGTAAGTCAAAATGGTGAAATGCATAAACTCACACAGACCTTGGTTTATAATATAAACACCGACTGAGCCCTAACCAGTCACATAAGAAAATCCCATAGAAAGTTGTTTTCTCCAATAGTGCTGAATCATGTTAAAATTAGTTGTCTTGGTTATGAAAAACTGTTATTATTGCATTAAATTAATATACATTTTGGCACCAAATTTCTAAATGCAGTCACATCATTAGCCATAGAAAGAATTGTCGATAGAAACTAAAAAAACTGCATATGCAAGTGAAAGCAAAATTAACAGGACATGACTAATTTTCTAGTGTTGAACTGTAAGACAAGAAATTAGCTTTCTCTTTGAAAC
The DNA here is from genome assembly GCA_009867235.2 of Psittacus erithacus. Lineage (NCBI taxonomy): Eukaryota > Metazoa > Chordata > Aves > Psittaciformes > Psittacidae > Psittacus > Psittacus erithacus. The sequence continues at coordinate 15,338 of WYDI02017668.1, read as the reverse complement.
AGTTTATTGTACACATGACACAAGGAATGCATCTCCCATTCTACCCGGAGCCCCGAAAATCTGAGAGCATGGATTTATTTATGAGACTAATTGACAGGAGATAAATTGCTACCATTGACAACACGACTGACTGAAACATAGTAGACTGCCTGACAAAAATGATTCTCATTCTTCTTTTCAATCTAAAACATATTCCCTTCTCTTGAGCAGAGCTGGATTCACCGTATTTGACCAAATGTTAAATAAGTGACAGAAATTAAGTTGCTTATACCCTTAAGGCCTTATAGTTATTCAAAGTAAATATATATCCTTTACAGTGAAGACATTCTTCTGTCACTTCTACATTTCTGATTGAAAAAAAAAAAAAGTAATCCAGAAACTGGCATCTAAAAACACTGGGGTAAGATGTATCCTGAACATATGAAACTCACCAACATTAGTATACATGAAATTATGTGTTATATGGATATCTGAAATATGTAAAGTACTTTTAAAACCTATAGAGAAAATATTTGATATAAGCAATTTGAGGTGATAATTACTTGATCTTTTCAAAGCAGCTTTTCGTCTCTGAAGGCAAAAGTAACTTCTTTAGTAGTAGTTCTATCGTCTGATGAAGAGTAGCTTTAACAGGGTGACCATTAACACTGATGTACATTGATTTATATATGAATTCAAACTATTCTGCAGTCAGTGACTATCTGAAAACTATCATCTAAACATCCAAAAAACAATACGTAACATGCCTACATTTCATCTCTAGACTCTGCTCAGGACAAGGTGGATATCACAAAACTGCTGGAAATGGTTGCTGTTAATACAATTTAGAACTGCAGTCCTTTCTAGGTACTATTTGCTATTAATGATCTTACTGTACTTTTGCGATACTGATGCTTGTGTGTGAGTCACACTTCACATTGTCAGTTCACATTTCCTTCACCCCATTTTCCAGTGCGGGTTATATGCCTGTGATATTATATGGATTTTTGGTTTAGTTTAGTTTTTTTTTTTCTTTACCATGTTAGAGATAATCTAAGTAGTAAAGATATGCCTCATTTTATTCCAGAAGTAGAAACTTTTTGGTGATAAATGAGTCTGTTTTCTAAGTACTTGTTAACGTGCATCACAGCCCTGCAGGTTCCTCCTTGGAACTGTAAATACATGTGTCTAAACCAGTCAAATCTGATTTTGTATTGCCTTTAATCTACACTGCTGTAGCTTCTTCCAGAATAGACAAGATAAATAAATTGAGGAACCTGCAGCAGACTTTGAGTGGAGTACAGGACCCTCCAATTTAAAATAAGAACTGGGTAGTCTTTCAGCTCCTTAAGGCACGTTTCAGTCATGCCTCAAAATAGCTGCAAGGCTAGACACATTGCAAAACTAGCATGGCTATAAAATCTTTACAGACTTTCCAGATTCCATTATCATACAAAATGTCCATAATACAGGCCTTCCATGTATTTAGCGCAGTTGTAGCCCAGGAGAGACAGCAGGCTGCATTCTTGGTGATCACTAACTGTTTTCCAGTGACTGTGCTCTACAGAACTCTTCTCCATTAGTCACAGACAGCTTAAAGCAGTTTTGGCATCTTTTTCTCCTCTTAACTTTAGTCAGAATAGATATTAGCATTTTACTCTGGACTTACTGCAGCTCACTCCTGACCTTTCTAACCAAGCGACACATCTCTAGTAGCAAAATAATATTCCTTAACCCTGAAACCAAGTGTTGAAGCATAGATCAAGTCTAGTTAGACTTCCTTCCAACAAACAGCTTGGCTTCATCCATACGCTTTACTGACTCCCACATTGTCCCTCTGATCATGCCGCTAAACTGCTTGGCCCAGGCTAAGTTTATTCTAGTAAATCTGCAAATAATTAAATGATGCAGATGATCATAGAACAGAGCTTGGGCTTGACCCCACTTAATATCTTTGTGAAGATAAAGTCAGCAGTCGCACAAGCAGCAAACTCAGCTTACTGTTAAAAAAAGATATCAGGACAACTGAATCTCCCTCACAGACACCCATGACACCTTACTCATGAAAAAAAGATTAGCTACTGCAGCCATTTGTTTTCTGAGCACCATTGTTTCAGAAATTAGGAGGACTGCAGTGTTACTATTACTGATATCTTAAGCAGAGCAGAAGCATGCAGAAGCGCTTATGCTCATGGTACACAGATATCTAACCATGCAGAAACTGCACATGAAATTATTCCAGTTAATATGTGAGACAGATAGCAAAGACCCTCAATTATTTACTCATTTCATAATCCAAACAACTATTAGCATGATTAAAAAATGCTGGCTTAAAAGACAGCTCTTACTGAATATATTACTTTCTAAAATTAGTTGCCGTGTGTGTTTTTAATATAATAACCTTGATCCATTTTAGAAAGAAAATACTCTAAGTATATTGGCAAACTTCTCTTTTTTTTTTTTTTCCTCTCTCTGAATATTCTACTTGCAAATTTAATGAGAAATCCATATTTTAAATTTAAAAAATCCCAATTTACCAGCAGGGTGCTCCCTCCAGAAAGAGTGGCATTTAGTAATAAAGTCACCTGTTTTCTGTCCAATCCGTGTTCCATCCTGCAGCATGGTGAACATTTTTGTTCTGATCCAGTAGCTGTAATGACACAGGTACTCACATTGAGGTTAGTTATGATAATTCAAGCTTATATTACTAGAAGGGCAATAAATTTTTGAGACATCCATTCAGACTGTCTTAGTGCACTGAGAGCTTACATGAGACCTTTCAGGACTCTCTTTACTAAAATACTTTTCATGCAAAATGCATAAAAATACATTAAACTTTCCAGCATAAAGAATTAGTGATCTTTATGCCTGCACAATTTCTACTTCAGGTCACAGTAAAATTGCCTTGTCATTCACTTTCAGCTCATGAAAAGTAGAAAAGTACTTGTATGTCATTTTCCTGCCCATCTGAATATAATGGCCCAAAGAACTTCATAACGTTAACGCAATTTTCCCTATTAGTTAAATATGACATTATAGACCATGAACTAAAACCCTTCCTCAAAGTTTACTTGAAGTTTCTTTTTTTACATGCCTTTGAGTATGTATGATACAAGTATCTCCATAACTGTGGTAGGTTTTCTTCTATCTTCCTCAATATTGTAAAGCAAAGGCCATGGTTGGAATTAAGCATTTCCAAAGAAGTAAATCCCACACACTCTGTCTGAGAGTTTATGATATACCCTGTCCCTTCCCTTCATATTTCATTACAAAATCAAAAAAAAACAGCATAATTTTGAGGAAATCAACTGGAGACATTGGTCTTATTCCTTATTATGATATTGTCTAGCTATATAAGCTTAGCCACTTTACTTTGTCATTCTGTAATTTTGTTTCATCTGCTGTCTCATCTGTGTAGATTGCCCTGTCAGTCAAATGGAATTCCCCAACTACCAGTCTTTTTCTAGGTAGGATAATGCAAAACGCATTGCACTCCATTCTAGCGTATCAAGAATGTTTACAGCCTGAAGTAGTTCAGTGTCTGGATTGTCCATTGCTCTTCAAAATGCATACATAATTTTATTTTATCTCCCACAGTTCTGAGTATAGGTTGGCACAGAAGACAAGCTTCTTGGGTTAAGCACTCCTACAAAATGAATAATCTGGAAATAAAAAAGATCCTCCAAATGCAATACATTCAATTATTTCAGTATTATGTAGTATTATCTAGCAGATGCAGCATGATCTTACCCACCCTAGAAACTGATTTTATCTCTTTTTTTCCCTGCATTATGTACTTAAAAGAGATTTCTATGGTGCTTATTGTTGAAGTTCTGAGCACTTCTAACTTTTTTCTGTTAGAAATATCTGATTCACTCCAGATCTTGTTTTCATTTAACAACAGGACATGTTGCTTATATTTTAGTGAATCACAGGTTATGCAACTTCTCTGAATTACAATTCTCTTTCAACATTCTTGGTGAGTAGAATATTCTTTATAGTATACAATGAAGTACTAAAAGAGAAAGACATTTAGAGAATCATTTGTTGAGGATATAATTGATGAGGCTTCTCATCCTCTCAAAAGCACATTATTGTTTCTCATATGAGTTTAGTCAAGCCAAGTATTCATTCTTAACTTCCCAGATATTAAATTAATTGGGAAAAATATGTTTAGATAAATATTTCAATAAAATGCCAGACTAGTTTGCACAGTTTCAGATTTATTGTAATAAGTAAGCCACGCAATTACGTATGATAATTTCTACAGCAAATTTTGCTTCATAAGTCCGGAAGAAGTTTATAACAAGTACAAATATATGTATTTTTGGGCTTGTGGGGTTGAATTGTTTTCAACGCTTATTAATGGTGTCTCAATTAACATGCCAAAGAAGTAAAAGTGTAAAACTAAAAGCAAAGTAATTACTTTCAATATCGCATGATATTTTTCTTATAGTTGATTAACATTAGTATGAATCTGGAAGTACATATTAGCTTTAAAATTTGTGGTGGGTTAACCTTGTCTGGATGTCCTTTCTCATCGTGTGCCATAAAGGCACATGATTCTCTGCCTTCATGAGTTTATGATAGGTGAACTCTGTCCATATGCAATGCATGATATTCTAGCATCAGGTAACTCCTGCTCAAAGTTAAAAATAAGATCCAGATGTATTCTGAGGTCTGTACGAATGATAGGTTAACCTATCATTCTGCTCCTCAGCAAGATGAGGCAGGAAGAAAATACAATGGAATAGACTTCATGGTTAGAGATAAAGGCAGTTTGATAAAACAAAAGAGCCACACATAGAAGCAAATGAAAATAAAAGATTTATTCTCTACTTCCAATCAGCAGGTGATGTTCAGCCGCTTCAGGGAAATAGGACTGCAGTACATATAGTAATTGCTTTGGAAGACAAATGTTGTAATAATGTCTTTATTACAACATGTATTTGAAGCTGATCCTGTTTTGAGGAGGGGTTTTGTCTAGATAATCTCCTGCAGTCTTTGTTGCAGCATGTATTCGAAGTTGACCCTGTTTTGAGGAGCGGTTTTGTCTAGATAATCTCCTGCAGTCTTTTCCAAAGTAAATTATTCAATGATTTTATTATAAATAGGTTGTTCAGTAAAAAAAAATGTCACACAGAACTATCTGATTTATAATATCATAATATCTTGCATTATATTTAGGATTATGCTACTGAGACTGACAAGTAACCTTCTAGCATGTACAGCATCCCTACCAATGGGAATCACTGGCATTGTTTTAGTTTCATGTGGACAGTATGTTAAGCCTTCAGATCGCTTAGGTAGACGTGTCAAGAACAGCAATACATGAAGGATCTGATACATTTATTACAAAGCTGCTGATCTGAGATACAATATCAAATGTAATGGGAAGTGATGGCAAAACCAAGAACATCCCTCCTTCTCTTAGCATTTATTGCTGTACAGACGTCTTGTGGTTTAGAATATCCCTTTGGTCAATTGGGGTCAGCTGTCCTGACTGTGTCGCCTCCCAAGATCTTGCCCACCTCCAGCCTGCTGGAGAGACAGCCTTGATGTTGTGCAAGCACTGCTCAGCAGTAGCCAAAACACTGGTGTGTTACCAACACCTTTCTAGCTACCAGTACAAAGCACAGCACTATAAGGGCTGCTAGGGGGAAAATTAACTCCAGCTCAGCCAGACCCAATACAACAATGTGCTTCTACAGCTACAAAAATCAAGTACTCGTATTCAGAGCAGTATTATATGTGTGCTTAGCTTTTCTGTAGAACAGTAGGATTTTAATATGACCTCAATTTTAATCATATGCCAAAGCTATTTAGTGAATGAAGATGAACTTGAGTAAAAGTTAAAATTTAGGCATATGTTAAACTTTTACAGAATTGAAGCTCCTGATTTCCCAGAAAAAAATTATCTAAGTCCTGTCTGCCTCAAGAAAATGAACCATGTTCATTGTTACACTGAAGAATATCCGTACCTACACATTTCATAATTCAATTGGACAGTTAGGTGGTTAGGCCAGTATAAATGTGGCTTTAATTAATGTAATTGCATAAGCTAAAGCAAAAAGGTACTTTTATACTCCATGGATTAGCAAGCTAATTAAAATTTTTAAAATCACCAGTGAAATTTCCTGTGAACTGCAGGAAAGTCAAGCCTTGCAATGAAAGTACAGTAGTGTCCTAGACATAGCCACGTGCCCTAACCACTGGTCTACAGTCTGGCCTCAGGTTACTCTTTTTTATTCCAAAATAGTGAACTTTCCTGAGCTGAAGAAATTAATGTTTCAGTAAAAATAATGAAGGATGCCCCAAACTACTCTGTCTCCTTCAAAACAAACCTCTCTTTTCATCCTGTGCCTGGGTGGCTACTGCACACTTCCTGAATGGGTGAGTTCTAGACTTAAATTTCTACATTTAGTAAAGCAGATGGAATTCAGGTTTAGTATTTCCCAAGTGGCTGATCTAAGAGAGATATGTTACTAAAGGTATATAATACCTTTATGTATATATATGTCCTATTTGAAACCAGGTCTTTGAAAGAAAGAGCCTGGGATTGTCCATTTCTGTGTGGAAAAGTGGTGGGTGAGGTGTGTCCTACAATGGCTACTAAATGGCTTGCTGCCACTTTATGTGATGCTTCGTTGCAATTCTGCATATAGTTGGTTATCAACAGAAGTAAACAAGAAATGAGTTATCAGACCTTTCAAAGAGGAGTGTCTGTCTAAATTTAGACTTCCATATTTATCTAGAGAATATCAGGATGCAAAATGTTGGTGCCAGCAGCTTATAAAGCCATCAAGAATTTAGTAGCCATAATGAAAAGCTTTTCAGGATTGCAGTGTTTGCTTTATTTTTTTTTTTATTTGCCTAAAATCTTTTTAATGTTTACTAAAGATTATTTGAATCCACACTTTCTCTGCGTTACAATGTATTGCAGGTAAAGTTTCCCAGCTTCTGTGGGATTGAGCGCATTAGCCATAGCTTTGAGATGTATGGAAGAAGAAACTCTATATAGCAATATTCCTACAGAGCTTGACATCAACGATTTACTTCTTCCTATTAAGTAAAGCCAAGGAGAAAGATTTATCCTTTAAAGATACCCAAAACTTTTAAGACAAATAACTTCTTATATTGACCAAGAAATTGATAATAATTTGGTTTTCAAAGAAAAAGTGAAGCACTCCATGAAAAGAAGTCTGATTTTAAAAAATAGTCTTTTAACTCTTAGAAATATTTTCCAGTAGGCAAAGCAGTCAAACCATTCATTCCAAACAGTTAATTTATGAAAGTGTGGACAAGGTGTATCCTTTGTATTATTAACAGCAAGCTATCACGTATATCCTATGTACTCAAAGTCTCCTATTGCAATTCACAGGAAATAAGACCTTCTGCTGATGACTTAATATTCACAAGCCATGACAATTCACATTTTTGTATGATATAGGCATATTTAGAAACACTGTTATTTTTAAGAAGTCATTAGAAATTTCTACGTAGTTGATATCCTTATTGTATACTATTAATATATTTTTTTAAGATTGAATTTTTTGCATACTGTAAACTTTACCCACTTTTGTAATGAATTATGAAAGTATATAAATGTCTCTTGCTTTTTAGCTTGCTTAATGCAGTTTTTGTACTGAAATTCTGGATGGAAATGCAGTTTAAAAATACTCCTTTGCTGCCAGAATTCATTAATTTTTTGTCTTAACCTTCTACCTCCCGCCCACCCAAATGCAAAACTTCTTAGGCTTCAGTTCGAAAGAGCAGATACAGATTCCATTTGTTCCCTCATGGAAGCTCCACTAAAGAAATTTATTTGATGGTTTCTTGCTATTTTTACTTTCTAGGTCAGTTTTCATATATAGCCTATTTTTTAAGCTTGGTTTCCTAACCTGTTTTCGCTGTCCAAATGTGTAGGAGTGTCAGTGCCACTACCAAACAATTTTTGAAGCAGATAATTAATTCCAACTTAATTTGATACAAAAGAAAGAGTCTCAAAGATATTAAGTTCCAGAAACCAGAACACTAACAGTTCTGCAGAACCGACGAAGCAGATTGAGGAAAAAAGAAATCTACCTGATTAGCCTTCTAACAGAAGGAAAGACAGGAGGAGTGTCAGCCTCTATCTATTCTATCTGGCCATATATGGCTGGCCTTCAAAACATGTACTTTGAATATTTGAACACCGCAGATATAACGCACAACTAGCTACCATATCCATTATCTTTTATCCAGTCAACAGCATTGATTATAATTAATTGAAATGGGAATACTGTAGAGGATATAGAGCTGGAGACCCAAACAAACAACAGCAAAGCCCTGTGTGGACTATAATAGGAAGCATTAGACTGACTCAGCTATTGATTACAGCATTGTGAAGGGCTCAGAATGAAGGAAGGGATGTAAATGTACTGAAAGTACTCCTTGTGCAAATTTGAGAGCTTCGTCTTTCCCACCTGCAGTTCTTTCAGAATATTTTGCTTTTGTAGCATAACCTTCCATTTTATCTTATCTGAAATAAACTGTTTAGTTAATATGTATTTAAACCACAGAATTATGCATTATTCAATGCGTATTCAAAGGGGCATGTCAGTTTTTGTAGTTTTCCTGGCTTAGTGCATTTTTATGCATAATAATTCACCCACTTCTAATCTTGCTTACACCTTTATTTCATTAAGATTTGGAGCTGACTCTTACTGTGCACTATCTAGATACAAACATCCCAATGATGAAGCTGTGCAGCAGTGAGTTCTACTTTATCGTTTAAAGTAAACCTTTGCTCTCAACAATGCCTCTGTCATCTCAGCCAAATGGATGGTTTAGTCCATTATTAAAAATGTACTCTAAGAGAATATGCTTTGGCAGATTAAAGGAAAACAAGCAACAACCACTGGAAAAAGAGAAAAAGTGCAATTATTTGCATGTTTAATTTTTGTTTTTTCCTCTTTTTTTTCTTCTCTGACACCAGTAAATTTGGGTTATTTTTATATGAGTAGATATAGCTAAATGCTGGTTGGGATTTTAGAAGAGTTTTTAATTTGTGTGGCACCTATATTTGTATATATGATTAAATTTATGTATGTGAAAGATTGTGCAGTTCATTGTTACCCTTTCAAGATTATTTACGGCTAAAGCAAAGGAAAAAAAGTGTGTTACAGGATTAGGAGGAGGTCAATGCATTACAGTTTAATTTATTTTCACTGTATTGCTTTGCTTTTAGGATCATCCACTATTACTCTATTATGCTGTGTCATGAGATACTTGCTGAACTAGCCCATTTTTTGCCTATACACCAAAATACAGGATTTTTTTCTCTCCTGTCTATGGCTCATTTGTGATCTGTCAGGTTAATTTTGAAGTTTTTTTGGACCCCATATTTTAAGAGATGCTATTGATAACTTGACTAAAATCAAATCAAAGTTTTCTTTAAAGTTGTCGGAGGACATCTTCAGAGAATAAGATAATATAATACTGAATGGTATAATTTCTTTTATACCATTTAAAATCTTTTGGTATCTTTGTCCCATCTGATTATACTACTCTATTGAAATCAGTCTCAATCTATGCTTAACATTATTTGAATGAGAAGAAAATGTACTGGAGGATCATGCCTTACAGGTATAATAATAATAAGAATGGTTATGAGACTGTCAGAAATGCAAAACCCAGAAAGTTAGAAAAAGACCAAACTCTTTCTTTTTTTTTTTTTTTTTGTTGTAGTTATAAATGAAGGTCAGCTATGGAGCGCTGCTAACATTGGCTTGAATGCATATATTTTACTATTTAAAAAAAAATTATGCACATCTGCTATTTGAGTTTGGTCTTTTGGCATATTCCATTATCAGATATCAATAAACCAAAAGGCACAACTGCGCTGAAAGTATGTTACAAACAACTTGAATTATGAATCTTTTTGTTCAAATTGTTTCAAAATTTAAAAAGTTGTCTTCTAGCTAAAAGTAAGGTTTGCTTACTTGTGTTTTATTATAGAACATTATTAAATGTGTCAGAGTTTTATTTTAGCATTACGACTGCTACTGTAAATATTATTATCCTTTCACACTAAAACTTAAGAAGTGTCATCTCCTATGATTTTTCTTAGCTACCCATTTTTCACTGTGAGCTAGAAACTTTCAACCACAAGTAATAGCTGCTACTGAGGTTTGCCTAGCAACAGTTACATGTAAACTTATATGCTAAGAAATCTGATTCAGAAGCACTTTAGTTTTCAAAAGAGTGCAAAATCGCAGCATAATTATTGGGAGATATGAGATGCTTTCTTTGAGTTTTATATCAAGTTTATTTTAAAATCATTGTAGTTCATTCTTGCTAGTGCCAGTCGACATCTCTTGTCATTGTAAGCAGTTTGCATCAGTGCTGTTGATTTACCATCACCGGCCTCTACAAATGTAACTGTGTAGGAATTGAAGAAACATAATTTCTGCATAATTCTAATTAAAATAGACATATATGTCTTTTTTGAGAAATGTATCTCATAAGATGAAGGATTTCTCTCAGGGATCAAGCTCAAACAGCTACAAGTAGTTTCCATGATGCTCTGTATAAACAATTTTTAATGTTAGAAGCGTTGTGTGTATAAATTATAGCTATTCATTTATTAGATACTACTCAATTGTACTGACCATATAAGACTGATGGAAAGTATTATTTTTTACCTCCAAATGCTTTAATTCTTATGATACATTTTCTCTTGCTTTAGAGTCAATAATCAGCTGACTTTGGTCTTTTGCCTCATAATTAGAAAAGACTTTGCTTAAAAGTATTCATCCTGTTACATTTGAACAATGTATATAAACATATAATTGAAGACAGTATGCTAATTCAAATTAATTTTGATGATTGTTCATGCTGAAGATGATAAAAAATACTGTCTTTTCTATATCCATATGAATTTGACTTCTGGCAAGGTTTTATTTATGGGGTAAATTATTCTAGAACTCCAGAAAAATAGTACTGGAGATATCAAAATGAAAAGAAATATAAAAAACAAGTTAACAGCTGATGGGCAAGACACTGTTACTTTGGATGAACTGAAAACGAAATAGTTTTCCATTTAGAAACCCCAGGGAAAACTATGGAACAGACAACTACTTCCTGTTACCAGTTCCCCTCTCCCCAGTTTCCCTCTCCCTTTTTCATCTTATGGAAGAGGAAGAATAAGGAACCAGAGCAATAAATGCCACTTACAGATTTTGATCTTCTGCTAAACTTTCAAAGTTCATTTAGGCAGACTGAAAGGTATGTCTTCATTTCTTATTCAGACTGATTTGCCCTCAAGCCATCAGTACTCCCAACTAGTCTACAGACATCACCATGATGTGAGTTCAGCCTAATATATCCTGCCTGCCATCATGGTGGTTAGTTGAATACTGCCCTAACCACTGTTATCTCACTTCCAGTGGAGAACTGCCTTGGGTCCACATGTCCTAAAGCTCATGGAGAGGAGCTGTTTATCTGCAAAATTCTGCATTGGCATAATAACGTTGGAATAGGTTTAGACCTCTGTGCAAAAGGAAAACTTCTATTATTTTGAAAAATTATCAACATCAGTTATGAAACTAGGCATAAAATTAAAAGTCTAATAATTTTGGTAGTAAACATAACCAATGTATTTTCAGGGTTATTGTTTATTCAAATTTATTGTTTTAAGTTTCACAGCTGAAGGGCAGGCTTGTGAGGCTGGAGATGTGAAAAATGGGATTTATAATTTATAAATTAAGATAATAATGTCTCAAGTTTCCTGTCTCGACATTGTGTCACACTGTACATGACTCACTCTCTTACACACACATTCAAACGGAACACGGGGTTTACCAAGCTGGGTTATGAACCTGCGAGCTTCAGACAATTTTTCTCATTCATTAAAAGTCATGAACGAAAACAGAAATTAGTGGCTTTAACTCTTCTGCATTATAGTCAATAAAGCTACAATGTATATGTAGGGATTTAAAATTAAAAAAACCCCAATATAGTAGTAAACAGATGACCCTATTTAGGGACATGCATCACAATGCTATCTTTAAATACTTCATAACTCGATGTACATATTTGCTCAAATTTAAACCAAATAACAAAGTAAAAGGAAATAAAATCGATATGCTATTCTGCTTATCATGTTTAGTTTGGATAAAGCCTACTTCAAGCAAGTTTCCTCATTCCTGCTAGATTTTCCTGGAGAAACTCAGAAGAACCTTGAGTTACTCATTTTGATATATAGTCCATTTCATCCAAAACTCATATTATGTGTGCCAGTTATACTTTCCCAATTAAATCTTTAGTTAAATAAACTGGGAAGTAATTTATCAAATACTGTAAAAATAGCATAGTAGATTTGTAGTGATTATCTTAAAAAATCACTGCTAAGAGTGCGTGAATAGCAATAGGATTTGATCCCATTTAAGCAGAGAATTGAAGGATAGATCCTTTTCTTGAGGAATAGGAACAGTGGACTCAAGTTTCCTTAGCGTTATACAGGATTCAAAGGTGAAGTCTCTGTTTCTGGGTGTCTTCTCACCATGAGGATCTAGTACAGAAAAATCCTCTCTGGTGTGCAGTGTCTGCCCTCAGGGAAGGATTCAGAATTCTGAACAAGTGGGTGGAGGTGCTCACTGTGATGCTCTGTGTTCATCATTTAGATCCTGTATGATATTTCCTCAAGCTAGTTTGAAGAAACTCTCCAACTCTTGAGTTGCAGTGCAATGTCTTCTAGTCTGTGTGGGAAGAAAGCATGCTTCATTTAGGAGTCCTAATATAGGGTCCACCTTTAAACCTGTCTGATTTTCACTCCTGTGGGAGCTCTTCAGCACACAAAAAGCCCCACCTGAAATGAGGGAAATCAGCCCCCACCGTAAAATTTGTCTTTGAGTGAGAAATCTTCTAACAAGGTAGCTTTTCCCAGTCACAACTAGGAAAGCATGTTACATGAGCCCTTAGAAAGACTACAGCAGTACTCAGATTGAGCTGCAAAGGTTCATATTATTAGCCAGTGTCTTGGCCCTTCATTCATCCAAGCTGGGGTCTAGCCAGAGTGTAATACTACTCAGGAATCCCATGCTGCTAGGTTTCCCTTTACTTTAAAGAAAATATTGTGGGTGAGATGAACCACCAGCTCAAAGTATTTGTTTTCCCAGTGACCGTAGCAGGGATCTAGATGACTAGCTCAGACTAGAAGCCTAAATTTTACACAGTAAATTTAGGAAAGATGAATCCAAACTTGACTATGCTTGGGCATGTCTAAAAATTTTTCACGGATCTTACAGCCATTGGATGCATTAATACAGAGTGAGGAAAAATTTTATCAAGGAGCATAAAGCAAGCTATGTTCCATAAATCCTAAAATATTAAATAAGAATGCTCCCTGTGTTTTAGAGAGACAAAAATAATTATTTGGTTGAAATAGCATGAAAAACAGCTGTCTTCTGAAGTTGTATACTATTGGATTTCTCATCTGTGAGCTTTAAAATGAATTCATGCAATAAAGCCGACCAACTTGAGCAGAGTTCAATATGAAACCTATGACAAGTAGACTCATTGCCCTTCTTATCAAGCAGATGGAAGACAGGTAGTACAGAAGAAAATAAAAATACACTAATAAGGGAATCAAACTGATTAATGTGGCAAAAATTCCTGCATTTGCAGCACTAATGCGTTTATTAGCAGAGATGCAAATACACACATAGCCTACTTTCATTTTCCCAGAGCACAACTGAATTAACACTGTCATGTTGCACAGGGTAACAGACTCCCACCTAAGAATCCTCCCACACCACAAGATCAATAGGACTCTGGAAGCTACATCTGAAAGAAAATTAGAACATGCAACAAATTGTTGAGACTGATGAAGAAAACTCATTTGCTCTTCATGTATTTTTAAAGAGGTTCTTTTTCATCATGACTTGTAAACAGCTCCTCTGTGAACTGCGCAAATAAAATTAAAATAAGCTTCCCCCCAATCCTCTCTGGTTTTTGGAAGTCTGCATGAGTGCCATCCTGAAAATGCTAATATTTAAGGATCTTAGATTAAGCTATTCTACTTCCCAGCTTTGAGTCAAGGTCAAGTAAAACTGAACAGCCCCTGACAGATATGCCTTGTATGTTAATCTGAAAAAACTCAACACAGAGATTCAACAGCTTCCCAAAGTGGCCTGTTCCCCTGTTGGACAATCCTCGTAATTAGTAATCTAAATCTAAATCTTATTTTATTAACTATTGAAGCAAATTTAAACTTCTTTTTTTTTTTTTCTGATTGCTGCACTCTAAAACTGTGCGATATTGCTCATTACTGTCCTTGTTATAACATTTCATATATTTGAAATTTTTTATGTTCCTTGTTCTGATTTCCTCCCTGGAATCATTATCCTACATTTCCTCTCAAGCCTTACAAATCCCAGTCCTTTCAGGCTATACAAATTGTTTCCAAATTTCCTTTCTCACTGACCTTGTCTGAGTCACCTCTAATTACTCTGAAAATACTTGAAAACTGATGTTTAAATACCAGAAAGACCTTAGAATACAATAATTGCTGTCTTAGCTGTAATGACATAAATCACTCCTTAGACTCCATTTACACTATTGACTAGTTTTCCACTGACTAGAAGGAAATATTAGGCACTTGGTTCATATGTAGAATTCTTAGTTTAAGTGTCTTAATCCACCAGCTGATTCCACCCAGTCTCTGAATGCAGATAAATTTCTTTCATTGTAGGATGTCTGTCTATTAAGGATGTTCAAAATAAAGTTCTCAATTTTACTTCCTTTTTTTTTTTTTTTTATTATCCATACATTTGTGTCACTTTACTGTTATGAATTAATTTTTCATGTGTTATAGGTTCTTCATTGCTTTTTATTAATTTTGCAGAAATAATAAGAGTCAATTCTTATTTTCTGTTACTGTGAGAGCTCAGGTACCTTTGGCAAAGTTCCTGACAATGTACTGATTCCCTTTTCAACTTTGGGAATCAGAACCTAACTTTCCCATTTTAAAAAAAATCCAAGCAAACAAACAAAAACCCCCAACCAATGAAAAACAATAAAATAAACCAAACCAAACCAAAATAAAAATTAAGACAAAAAACCCCAAAACAACAAAACCTTGTAACACTGAAACATTTAAAAAATACTTAAGCCTGCAGCTACATGATGTTTGCATGAAAAAGAGTCTCAAGTTGGCTACTAATTGATTTTTCTTATTCTCTGAGCATGGCTTGAGACCCTGACCGAAGCCATACAAACAAGGGACACTCATTGTGCCTACAAAATCTTGGAGCAGATTCTCCTGGAAGGCATGCTAAGGCACATGAAAAACAACAAGGTGCTTGGTGACAGCCAGC
>WYDI02017667.1:24910-37380 GCA_009867235.2 Psittacus erithacus | reverse complement strand
GGTGACTGCCCCCAGTTTATATAGTGGGCATGATGTGCTGTGGTATGGAATACCTCTTTGGCCAGTTTGGGTCAGGTACCCTGTCTCTGCTTCCTCCGAGCTTCCCCTCCTCCCTGGCAGAACATGAGACTCAGAAAGTCCTTGGCCAGACTAAACATTACTGAGCAGCAACTAAAACCATTGGTGTTATTGGTGCTGTTCCCAGGCCGAAAGTCAAAAACACAGCACTGCCACCAGCTGCTAAGAAGGAGAAAAATGACTGCTACTGCTGAACCCAGGAGGCCTTTCTGGGAAAGTCCTGCTGCTCTTAGCTCCCTTCTGAATTTGGGCCTAATTTCTTTTGCATATTCAGTCATGGTGCAATTGTGTAGCCCAGTGATACAGCATTGCCATTGCTTGTAACAGGCCATAAGCTTTGTGCTACACTCGCAAGGCCTCAGGTTTGAAGCTTTTAAGGCTTGCTACGTCTGAATTTTTATTATTTGCTTGCAGATTTTTTTTACCTGGTTTAGCTGTTATTGCCATTTCCTTAATTGACCAAGCAGCAATAGCTAGTTTTGTATTTGTATGGTGCAACCTTGGTTTGATACAGATAGCAGTAATAAAAAGCATTTCCACATGGAATGCTCTAACACAGCTACAGCGAGGCAGTGTAAATAAATAGAAGTCTGGCACATTAGCAAAGGCTCAGAGAAATGGAGACACAAGACATGGCACAGAGGAGTGGTGATAAGGGAAGGACACAGGCTTGGCACTACAGATGCCATAGCTATAAACAACTCATCCATGGTTAGTTACAGAAATGCAGATGTGGTGATGGACAAAATCGTTTTTTGGGGGTAATAAACAGAACAAAAAATAGTATATTACATAATGGGTACCATATATGGTAAAGTTTGATGCGACATGGCACTGCAGACCACTAATGAAAAAAAAGAGGTGTCAAAGCTCATTAACAAACATAATTATTGCTCCAACTGGATAGTGAAAGAGAAAGAAAAAAACTGACCCGAGCAGCCATCTGGGCCTTCCAGGTAAACCCTGCCCCTGGTTTATGTATTGGGCATGATGTAATGTGGTATGGAATACTCCTTTGGCTAGTTTGGGTCAGGTGTCCTGTCTCTGCTCCCTCCGAGCTTCCCCTCCTCCCTGGCAGAGCATGGGACTCAGAAAATCCTTCATCTGGGAAGCATTACTTAGCAACAACTAAAGCCCTGGTGAGTTATCAGCATTGTTCTCAAGACTAAAGTCAAAAACACAGCGCTGCACCAGCTACTACGAAGGAGAAAAATAACTGCTAAAGCTGAAACCAGGACAGGAAGCTATGTTGAATTGCCATTATTCTACTTAACAGGAGACAAGGAAAATAGGTACTAGAACAGAAGAAGATAGGGAGTACAAGAATTATCTGTGAAAAATAACAGTTTCTGAAAAGAAATTATACCCCTCAATTTTCTTATCTTGACAATTTTTGTTTGCTTCTCTATCTAATCAAGGTATTAAAAAGACTTAGATGTCTGTACTTCTTATTGAACTAGCCTGGGACTTGCACGTATCAGATTAATCGGTATCTAAAGGTCTTGAATTTTAAGTCACAGAGGGAAATCCATCAGGAACCTGATATTCCTAAGTATCAATATTAAGCACTTTGTCAGCCTTGTCCAGAGCTGTATTTATCACAAGCTGTTTCTTCCAGTCTACAATTTGAAGAGCTAGGGAAAGCATTTAAGCCCCCTTCCTCCCATTTTCTGCTCATTTCTGTAATTGCATGTACCATCATTAGCTCAAATATTATGATTTTTCATGCTAAAAATGTTCAGCTGTTCTAACAAAATATATGAGTTAGAGTAATTGTTAGAGTAATACTTTGTGTTTTTCATTTTTAGCATACATAAACATGCATAATAATGACAGGCTGAAAGACACTGCCTTTGTCTGAAAGTGATAATAAAGAAAATTATTTACTGAGAGAGCATCTCTATCAAGGCTTCATGTTTTCATTTTGATAGGTTGAAAAGGTTTTGTGTGCAAATGGAGCTTTCAAAATGATGAATGCTGCAGAAGCGAGTAGATTAAATCTTCTGGGTTCATATTTAGCATAAAGATAGATTTTTTTTTAATAAGCATGTCACTGCCTTGCATATTAACTACAAATCATTCCCATTTAGAGTCTTGACTAGTGCAATTCAGTCAGAAAACTGAATACTGTTTCAAGTTCTTAAATGGCCCATACCTGTACACAATAAAAGCTTAAACTAATGCATAGTTATTTACCTTATGTCTAATTCTGGATTTGTCAGATTCTGTATAAAAATTAGGTATTTGGGTTTTGGAGAAGTATAATTTGATTTGAAAATAGGTATTATTAATAATAGGGAAATTCAAGTTGGGGCAGGTATACATGAAAACAATAGTCATATTTGAAACAGAGGATATGATATTTTTCCTTTTTTAATTCTAAACCAAGTGTTTTCCAAAGACTATCATTCTATCCTATCATGTTTCATGCATCTCCACGCTGGAATTTGACAGAGAAACTAGCTTTTGTAATAGGAAATTAGCAATATTTCTCCTTTATAAATGTAGACAAGTATTTAGTTGTTTAGTTTCTTACGGCACATGATTTAATACACTTAAATGATAGATGTTTAAAATTCTACATAGCGGGTTCATACTGGTTTGTAAATCTTAATGATGTGTTACATATTTGCATTTAATATAGAAAATAAATCAGGCACACAGTATTTATATTTAAACATATATTTCTAATTAATTAATCACATTAAAAATGAAACCATGTGTGTAACATGATTTATAATAATGATAACACAATTCCTATTTATTATTATTTTTGTCACCTAGATGATTCATAGGGAGACATTTTCTTTCAATTTTCTCCACATCATCTAAAATAAAAGAAATAAAAATATATAAAAAAAAAAAATTACTACCGTCTGAAACTGCGTATTAGCTAATGCCCAGTTACGCTTCCACAGATAACCATATAGCCACATCAAAGAAAACTTTTCTTGAACTAAAATACTTGACAACAGAAAAGTCTAAAACTAACCTGCTAGCTCACTGGTGGCATTTTCATTTTGTTTTGTTTTTTTTTTTGAAATCCAAACAATGGCAAATCTGACTATTGGACCTGTGCAACATCCAAACCAGAATATGACTCCTCAAGTAACATGGCTCCTACAGAGGGAACGGATAGATCTAAGAAGCTGTTGTAATGTATAGATATTTATACATATAATCATAATCTGAAGAAAATGCCCATTATCTTGTAGAAAGTTAAATAAATATTGCTGGCATCACAGACACTTGATTATTTTGTGATAATTAACTGCCACAACATTAAATCTGTTTCTGATTTTACATTTAATTTTATATTAATTCAGTATTGACCACTGTTGGTTGTGTACATTTTTTGATATATTATATAGGTCTTTGGTACTCTCTTTCTTTATCAATTATCTCTCTTTCTTTATCAATTTTTCAGTTGGCAGAAGTCAATCATATGTGGAGACCAAAAAGGCTCAGAGTCATAAACTCACTATACATGCAATGTGCTATTTCGAAGAGTTTTCTGTATTTATATTAGAACAATATTTAGTAGAACTTAAATTTCAAGATCTACCATTCCACAGTAGTTTTGCTGGCAGATAGCATAGAAGGAATAAGGGAACAAAAAATTACCCATCATATTTTTGTCCTCCTACAAAATACGCAATATATAAATTGATTATCTGTTATGTAAAATAGCATCAATCTCTGGCAATTATGAACCATTAGCTGTGTGTTTATATGGAGATTAAAGTAAGTTGTGATAGTTTTTAAGCAGAAAACTCTACTTACTGAATTTTTTGAACTGGTTAAAACCCTGAAAAAAATCACTGTGAACCTAGAAAACTCCGTAATCTGTAGCAATGGGATCCAAGTGCCAGTATTTATTCACCTTGATGTATTCTAAGCAGGGTAATAAAATTGTCACATTGAAGCAATTTTCCTATCAGAACTGTCTGACCATATTATTTCTTGTGACATTTACGTTTTACTCTTTTCTTTTGTGACACCTTTCTTTTTTAATTTTCTTCTGAATGGAAAGAACAGTCTACAGTATGAACCTAAAACAATGGTTAAAAAAAGAGCGTCAGAGAATAAGTCTGCTAGTTGTTAAACAGCTGTTTCCTTTCGAAAGATGACTAATAAAAATGGCACTAAATATTCATATGTGCATGTGTTTAGAACGTGTTCTGTTGTTTTTAAGTGCAATTTAAACATCAAATGATGCAAAATGTCACAAAGCTTGACTGTTTAATTTTTCAACCCGCACCATTCTTAAAATTGCACATGCAATGAAACAGTTGATTGTCAGTTACAGTGGCACCAACTCTCATTTATGCTGTTAGGTATGTTTTTTCTGTTTACATTTTTTAAAAAGTTTTTTTTATAAAATAATGCTATTTATGTCCTTGAATCTTGGTACACTGAACAAAAACCAGCTTAACACTCTGAAATAGGGAATTTCAACCTGTAACAGCAATAAGTTTTGCTACAACTCTTACTTGTTATGAAAAGAACTATGTTCATGCATTTTATTTTTTTTTTCTAGGCTAAGATTATTAGGGCTCTTGAAATAAGAGCCTACTGAAGCAACTTCTCTTGAAGTTCTATGCAATTAGCAAGGAGAAGGTTAATGTGTTGGAATATTTCCAGAGATGGACGTGGACTAAAGTTAGGAAACTTCAGAGCTCTTTTTGTGTATCATGTTAAAGTTGGTAAAATTAGATTTTAATAACAAACCATACATGGTGACAGGGAGCTATGTAAACATGGGAAGGAATATACATACTCATGAAATATGAACTCAGTTAATGAAGCCTAAGCCATTCTGTTACATTGCTTTTTCTACACTGAAGTACTGAAAGATAACTCAAGAATATTTGTGGACTCTCATCACCCTTCATGATTGTAGTTTGTATTTCCTCAACTGATGTTTGGAAAAGATAACCCCATGTAAGCCTAGATCTAACTTTAAAGAAAAGCTGAACCTGAAAACTGCTTAGTCCTTTCCTATTACTTGAAACTAGAGACATTCAAAGATGGAAATGAGAACTGCAAGTCCAATATTTCTTTCTTCATAGTATCTATTCACAGATTTTCTCTTTCATTTATTTTGCTTTTCTTGCTACAACCACTGCCCATCTTGGCAACAGAGCATGGGCTCTGCTCCTGCCTCCTACTTAATCACCAAAGAGCTATAATCAACTTTAACTATACATTTTTACCTCAGTTTTTTAATTAAATGACATCTGCGCAGGTAACATAAAAAAAGAAAAAACAACTCACACACAAAAAACCCCCCCCAAAACCAAAGAAAAAACCCACAATACAATAACCCCTTTGGTGCTTATTCTTTATCATAAAGTACATACTAGTAATTATTTCAATGCTTTGCTTTACTTTACAGTATGACCATGAAATCAGTATTTTTAAACAAAGCAAGAGATTACTCCACTTCTATACTACAGAAACAAGGGTCCACATCAGAAAAAATACCATAACCATTCCATATTTGATTTCATGGTTGGGGTGTGTGTCTGTGTGTTTGCTTCTTTCATTTTCTATTTAGATTTTTAGCTATTTGTTTCCCTAATCCACACTGGCAAATTAACTAGATGAAATACTCATGAAAAAAGCAACTCTTTTAAGGCGGCACTCATCATGAAAGATTAATAATAATTCTTCCATTAATAATGAAAGAATAATTTCACTGTTAGTAATGATGACAAAGCAATTATTCTCTGTATTAATTTTGTCTACAAATTTTTCATATGGCTATGCAGTCTTAGTACTGTAAACAATATTTTTTTTTCCTATATTAACAAGTCTTAAGTTTACCTAATAGCTGTTCTTCTATAAATTTATTTTAGGCTTTCTTTTTTCTACCTTGTGCAGCTAAGCATAAGGCATATTGTAAAAATTACTGTGACAGCACCGTGACTTATTCAGAGCTTTGGGGTAAATTTATTTGCACCTTTTCCATAAAGTATAAAATACCAAGTTAAAAAAAATACTTTGAATCTTGGAATCCAGATTTCATTACTTGACATAAAACAATATTCAAGGACCGCTGAATCACAAAAAGAACAGATATTTTTCATTACAGCAGCCAGTCCATCTCTACGGTGTCACTACAATTATTACAGTGGAATTTTTGTTTGTTTCTTTTATGAGGACAACAGTAGGCATTTTATTAAACCAGTAAATTCCTACAATATTTTAGAGCTAGGTAGAAAAGGCTGTGTTTCCTCCTGTAATGAACTGTTAAATAATCTAGCTATCCCACGCATATTTAACCTCTTCCCTCATTGTCAATTTATCATTAATTTAGTATTTGTTGTTACTCAATCCTATAAACAGCTTTCAGTAAGAAACACTTTTTTAAGAAAACATGATCTAGCAGGACACCATGCAAAATATCCTGTAGAGGTGTTGCCCTTGATTCCCACACTGGGGACCAACAGGATCAAAAGCAGCCTGGGAGTGATGGTGGGCAGCAAGCTGAACATCAATCAGCAATGTGTCTTTGTAACAAAGGTCAACAGCATCCTGGCTGAATTATGAAGACTGTTGCTAGCAGGTAGACGGAGGTGATCCTGCTCGTCTCCTTATCCCTGATGAGACTACATCTGGGGTGCTGTTTCCAGATTTGGGGTCCCCAGGACAAGAGAGAGGTGGGCATACTGGAATGAGTCGAACAAAGAGCTACAACTTAAGGGACTGGATCATGTCTCATTAGGAGAGGCCAAGGGCAGAGTTTGTTTAGCCTGGAGAAAAGGAGGCTACAGGGGACATAAAAGCAGCCCCCCAGTACTTACAGGCTAATATTTGGGATGGGAGACAAGCTCTTCAGAAAGGTATGTGATGGGAGGACAAGAGAGACATGAGTGTGAATAGAAAAAAGGGAGGTCCAAACTAGAGTGCAGGAGAAAATTTTACACCCTGAGGTCGGCCACACAGTGGATCAGGTTGCCCAGAGAGATTGTGCAGCCTCCATCCTGAGAGGTTTTCAAGACCAAACTGGACAAAACCTTTAACAACCTCTACTGACATTAGCGCTGACACTGCTTTGAACAAGATGTTGGGATAAAACACTCATGTTCTTTGCAGCCTCAATTATTCTATCATCCCAACCTATCTGGCCTCCATAGTTCTCTTCCAGAGACCGGAAGTCTCACTTAGATCCTGTGCGCTATCTACTAACACTACAGAGAAATCTTGAATGCTGTAGGGCACCTTGAATAACATTAAATTACAAAGTGTAAGTAACTGAAGCAATGCCAAGGCCTGGCTATTTGAAACACGTATCTAATCTCTCATTGCAATCAGTTCATACCTAATGTGGGATTCAACTACCCACAATTAGGTGCTCAACAGTAAGTACAGTAACTGTAGGTTATTCAAGATCCATACTGTCCTGCAGAATACCTTCTTCCACTTCTCCTCCCCATCCACCTAGGGAGAGGGTAAACTAGTGGCTATGTGATACTGTGTTGCAAGCTGAGGTTAAACAATGACATATGATTTCAATTAGAACAGAGAACATGTAGGAGAACCAGAGCCTCAGAGGAATCATTGACAGCCCAGTGTGATACCTCACAGCATCAACATTTAACCTTAGTCATGAAGCCAGTGGACAGTGTGGTTCAGCTTATGTCAAACTAGACATCTAAAGCTTGCTCCAATTGTGCAAAATGTCATCAAGCATAGAAATCAAATGCTCAGAGGTATTTAATATAAAACCATGTCTTTGCAGATATAACAGAATTTATGGGAGATCCACAGGCTTTTTGGAGCGGCAGCTGTGCACCAGGACTAATTCCCTAGGGCATATAAAATGATAGCAATAATCTACATGCAGCAAACCGATTAATAGAACCATAGAACCACTGAATAGTTAGGGTTGGAAAGGACCTTAAGATCATCTAGTTTAATCTGAATAAACTCTCTGTAGTCTGCAGATATACTGAGCAGGGTCTCAGCACAGTTGCTGTGCACATAGGATAGGTTTCCAGCACCACTTCAAACATCCTCAGGTGTCATGGATATCTGCTAGCACTGTACTTATGTTTCAAATTCACCAATGTACCGTAAATGTTACTAGTCATCTTTGCAAATGACAACTGAAGAGAGCTTCAAATCTGTGCAAAAGGTTTTACATATGTGTGTATACACACACACACTCAAGTATTTAGCCAGCTCTATTTGCATAACTAAGATTAGAAATTGACCATCTGGAACTACATTTTACCCAAGGAAACATTAACTGTTGTATAATAGCTAGGAGTCCTTTCCAAATTTCTAACTCCTCAGGCAAGGAACAGATTCTGAGACTCAAATTCTGATGTGCTAATTTCAATAACACCACTTCCTTTGGTTACAGTTTTACACTGATATAACAACATAAAAGTAAGTTTTTGTTTTAGTTCAGGGGTAACTAGAACCAAATTTCTCTCTCCAGAGTTTCAATTTTCTAACTAAAACAGGTTTTTTTCATTTTTTTCATTTACCACTTATCTGGACAACCCTTCAAGACCCAACACTAGGTACTAAGTGCTAGATATTACTGTTGAGAAAATTAATCCAGCAGTAAATAATAAAAAATCTCTTAAGACTCTTCTTTGTTGATTAGCACCGGAGATGCAAGCCAAGCTTTGACACATGTGCATACATACCCTGCTACAAACACACCGTTTTATTAAGCCTCCAGTCATTCCTCTATAATGTCTATTCATAAAGATTTATTTAAATTTTCTTAATCAAAGCTATTTTTACTTAACAAAATAGCATTAAAGATTTGCTGGCAGTCGCATTCAGACAGAAATCTGCAGACCATCTGTGACTAGAGACCACAGCACATACCCAGACCATCCCTCGTCTCAGCAAACACTAACCCACTTCACTCTGAAAAACAGCCGCCTAGAAGGCATGTTTTCTTTCAGGACAAAGAAATTGGTAGGTCTGGCATGTTCTTGGTACAGACAATGTTGCACCCTTGTTTTAATTACCTATCATAAGAAGCACTGTTTCACAGGAACACTAAGGGGCTTATTTTCTGTCCTGTTTTTTACACCCAATTTACATTTCATTATAAATATTTTTTACTATTTATCCAGAAAGGCTTTGATTTAGGGAGTTTGGGTTTGTTTTTTTTTTCTTTTTCACAATGCCAGAAAGTTCTGTGAACTACCACAGCAAAAATTATTCTAAGCAACTGCAGAAGAATCTACCAGGAATTAGTGTACAGTTTAGAAAACAAAAAAAACCCCAATTTATATAGTGTTTTGATTTTGGGTTTTGTTTTTGGTTGTTTTTCTTTTTTTGGAGCGGGAAGGGGGGTGTTGTTTTGTGGAGTTTGTTTGTAAAAAAATAAAGCCACAAAACCAAATTCTCACCACCACACCACACCTACACCCCCCGCCCCGGGGAAAAAAAAAACAACCGACCAACCAACTAACCAAAAAACCCCACACCTAAACCAGTAAGAATAAAAATCAACTTTAACAGCCAGGATCGGTAGGAAAGTTATCTGTAACAATTAGAAGGTATGTACATCTGCAGTGATGCAATGAGTACAGTTCTCATTCAAATCAAAAGGATAAGAAACACAAGGATCAAGATATGAAAAATATAATCTGTTGTGATTCAAAAAGCAATGAGAATTACATAAGACCTTTTCAAACAATGTAAAATGTAACTATGACCACACGTGTACAGAACCTTTTTTCTTTTTGTCCTATTATCCTTATTGAAAAGTCTTAGTTAAATACATTTGGTGTTCTTTCTGATAACAGAGATTTTCCTAAGGAATACTTATTTGCTACCTAAGAAACCATCATCTTATAGCTGCATCTAAAAGGCAGATACTCTATAGTCTTTAGAGACATGGAATTTAAAGGCAATTAAATTATGGTTTCTGAGTGCATTAAAAATTGTTGGTATTAATTATGTATTAACTTTTAATAGGTCTTGCCTTTCAATGTAAAACCAATTCCTGGTGGTTATAGTTGTTTCAAATTCCTCTTTTGGCTTGTAAAGCCGTTTGTTTATGCACATGTGTTAGAATAATGAATTCCTGCTGAAATCTGGCCCGAATGAATGTTTTGTTCTCTCACTTCAAAGCTGTGACTTTTGAACTTCAGACAGAATTAGTTTGAGAATCCTATATTTACAGAAGACATTGTAATAGGTACATGTAGACCTACAATACATCAGTTCTCACACCTCCAAATCAAAATTTTCTCATTAAATCATTATATTTTTATTTCATTATGTCTAAATAGTACTGTGCACTGATTTAAAAATCCTTGCATATTTAAGTATATTTTGTTTTTCACACAGATCTTAGACTCATTACTGAATACAAAAGTTTACTAAAACCAAGATGAGGCCAACCAGTTACGTGCACAAAGTGTGCCAGGTTGCATGATCCTTCACACTTTTTCCAGGAGCTCTGGCAAACAGATGACTATGTTTTATAAAGTTGTCCATTTTGTGTTTTGGGTCCAAAACCTTACCCAGAATCTCTGACATGGTATTTAAGATAAACATGCATGAAACTTTGAAGGGATCTTAGGATTTGCGAAAAGCCCAACATCCCTAAGACTGAAAGAGCTGTTAGTAATTCTGTAATACCTCAGAAACAACTGCATGTACAGACAATTCTTCCATGAAATAGCAGTCCTGTCCTACACTCTATTGGCTTTAATGCCCACCAAAAACTAAGTTAAAGGCTCTGTTTAGTCCTCTCTGCTTGATACAATACTTGTATCACACTAACTGATAGCTCATTTGATACTGTTTGGCTCAGAGAATGAAATTCGGGGGTTATCAATTTTAACTTTGATATTTGTATAATAATGACCTGGTAGGATGTCCAGCTGCCAAGTAATGCTGACTTTGCTGCTTACCTGGTATTGCAGCTTTTTGCACTAATAGTCCTATAGCAATTTATATAGTTTTATGATACAGAGACATAATTCCTTTAAGCCATTTTTTCTGTTGTTTTCATAAACATATATAGCTTGCATTAATAGAAGGCTTAAAATCTTGATAATGTAATGAAAATACTTCATAAAATATTCCAAGACAAGTAATCTAACACAGATTAAATTTTAGCAGTTTTTAGTATACTGTTTATTTTTACAAATAAAAAATAAAGTTAACAGTGATGTGTGGGAGATTAAGGAAGTATGGGAGAAAAATGAAGAAAAGATATTTAAAGGAGCATAAAGGAACTGTATCAGTTAAGAAGCCATAAGACCTTTATTTCACTGTAACAAAAAATAGAAAGAAAAAAAGTCATTTTTTTTGAAGAAAAGACAGATAAGAAATATTGACACTAGGTAGAAAAACAGACTGAAAATGTGGGCTGAAAAGTATCTACAGATATTTGCCTGTCTAATGAATCATGTAGCTTCAGGTTGGCATTATTTGCAAATAGGAGGATTTTTCTGGCAGAGAAGCTGGTTGTTGAAGTATATTTCAGGCTGTCATATCTTTGGCTAGGGCTAATATCCTGTAAAGAGTGGACATGTATATTCTGAACAGGCAAAATGCCATACTAACAGACAGACATAAATACTGCCATGAAAAAAACTACCATGTACTGCATATTTGAGTTCTACAGGCTCCAGCTCAAAAATAGTCACAGCAAGCTGTGGGCAGTTATTTCAAAAGTACATGCTATTATTACTCAAATAATTAAACTTTGGAAAGAATAGTCCTATAAGTAGCAGTTAAACTGTCCTGGGGGACTATAAGTGAAATTTACTGATTGAGAAATGTAGTAAGAAACAAGCATCTATTATAAGGAGTTTAAATCTCAAACCAGTTCAAAGACAACTGAGGTCACGTAAGTTGTACCATTTTACACAACAAAGCTTTTGATAAGGCCAAAAGGTAATGGTGATTAGACATTCTTAATAATAAAAAGAGCATTAATATCCACGCATTACTTTAAATTAATAAAAGCAAGATTTTATACTGAGAAGTCACCTATTTCTGTGTTACTCCTGAAAAAAAAGGAAGAAATTAAATTTTTGAGAAGGATGCTTACAATTAGGAAATAATTATGAATTAAATCATCTTGGAAGTCATTGCAGGATATTGTTACAACCCAACTAAGAGTCAAACATAGGCAATGCATGCACATGTTTAATATTCAAAGTAGTAATGAAATGTGCATAACCAGTAGATTTTAACATAATGTCTTACTTCTGTGAAATAGAATCTGAAAATTTTAATACAGTGTCGTGGTTTAAGGCCTGCCACGCAGCCCGCTCACTCACCCTACCCCTTCCTCCCTCAGCTCCTGGAAGGATAGGGAGGAGAATAAAGAAGAATACAGCTCCCACAGGTTGAGATAAGAACAGTCTATTAACTAAGGTATAACACAAATC
>WYDI02017667.1:0-18534 GCA_009867235.2 Psittacus erithacus | reverse complement strand
GGTAATGGGTTCAAACTTAAACAGGGGAAGTTTAGATTGGATATAAGGAAGAAGTTCTTTACTGTGGGGGTGGTGAGACACTGGAATGTGTTGCCCAGGGAAGTTGTGAATGCTCCATCCCTTTGTGGTGTTCAAGGCCAGGCTGGACAGAGCCTTGGGTAACATGGTTTAGTGGGTGGTGTTCCTACCCATAGCAGGGGGTTGGACCTAGATGACCTTAAGGTCCTTTCCAACCCTAGCTATTCTATGATTCTAGGATTTTATGATTCAATTTAATAATTATTTCATAAAATTTATCTACTTAGTAAGGCAAGATAAATCAAATACAATGTGGCTTCTCTGTCTTAATGAAAGAAACTATTTGAAAAGTCTGATATTTGCCGTACAAAAAAAAAATAAAAAAATAAAAATAGTGCCAGTATATAGAAGACACAGCAGGGTGAAAAAATTACACCTTTTTTTGCCTAGAACTGTAGTGAACCTAGAACACGCAGAGTTAAAAATGCATTTTAATTGTTTCAACCTAACTGAACAGGATTATGCACAATGAAGAAAAGTCAGGTACAGAGAAGTCATTCTTTTGAAGTCAAATAACAGCATCATTCATTGCATGAAAATTTATAGAAATTGACATTTGTGTGTAGAGTTTAAAGCAAGTGGTTTGATTACAAATTCTCAAATAAGGGATAGTGGGAAATGAAAGAGGCAGCTTGGAATTAACTGGACTCTCAAGACTGTCCTCCCACAAAGCCAAAGTCCAGAATTTCTTGAATAAAATGCAACACTTAGAACCCAGTTCCTAATAATCCAAGCTTGAGAACTGTATGGGAAGTTCTATGTGTTATTTATATTTTCTGTTCCTTTCTATTCTCTGAAATTAATGTTTTCTTCAGTCTGTGCAGTGTCTCTTGAAATTGAACATACATGTTTATTTCCATCCTTCAGGATACTGGCAGGACTTCAGGCACGTTTTGTCCCCTAAAAGCAGTGTTTCTCAGTATAAGTGGATTACAAACCTTTTTGCTCTTTTTTACAGTTGTTTTTATATTCCCATATGTACTATAAGCAAGAATTTATACTCAGGGGAACACAATGATTTTAATATTCAGAAGACAAATTCAGAAACAGTGTTTCACTTTATTACCTCACCCTCAAAATGAAGCAAAATAAAATCAAGTATAATAAAATAGAAAACAAAATTTTGGTTAGATTTTCTGATGGACAGCTTTCTCTAGATAAAATTTAAGTAGTAGAATGCACACTATCTTTTTTCAGATCTAGCCACACCTACTACAGAGTCTTGATCAAAGATATTTCATTGCTTTACCTAGCACTGCTAAAATTTTATATCGCTTTCAAAAATGTATTTCAGAAAATTTTCACAGATATTTCATGGTTTAAATATGTAAATATACATGCAAATGTTATGTTTTGTATCTATATAAAGCTTATTTTACAATTATATGTCATACAAATTATATTCTTAATGTTATTTTTTCTGAATGAAAATATTAAGTCACTTACTACTTACAAAATGGCCATAAGAGCTTTAAAGTCTATTAAAGTGTTTTGTATGTTTCCAAACCAAAATTTAACATTATTCTTACTCTAACACTCATGATTTTCTTTGAAAAGCCAAGTAATTGTTACCACAAAAGCCTTGAATTAGTTAATGCTGGTGCTAGAAGAAATCTGCAACAAGAAATACCCTCTTTCGAGTTTCAGACCAGCTCTACTGTTTAAAATGAAATCTTCCATGAACAAGCACTGTCATCTGTCACACCATAAAAGCATCTTCATTGATATCCAAAGCTTATTTAAAAAGACTCCTTCAAATGTCTCCCGCCCATATGTCACACTTCTTTTGTTGCAGGCCATTCAAGAAACACTTGAAAAAAATGGAGCAGGAAGTGAAATGAAGTTATGACATATGAAGTGCAAGTACCATACGCACACATAATCTTCTGTAGGCCAAGCTTTTAAGTCCCTGTTTGGCAAAACTGAAGCTTCTTACCTTATTTTCTCAAATACTCTGGAGGAAACCACTGCTTTCAAGTCAGTCCTGGCAACAAAAACATTTTGTCCAAACCAACCACACAGCAAGTGATTTAACATGTGCCAGGAAGACTTGAAAAGAGGAAAGCATGATTTTAACAGAAGTTTTATAGTGGGGAAGCACTTCTAAAAAGATTATTGATATACTTTTATTTCCAAATACACTTTGATCTTGGAAATCCCACTTTATCATGGAGGTAGGTGCTTTTTCAGTATGGTATCCCTTATGCAGCTTTGGCAGCACAAGTCCGGAAGGATCACAGTGAACTAAATTACCTCTTTAAAGGAATACTTACTATTTGGAAATGGATCCCTTTTCTCCCTAGCAAGATTCTGGGGGCTTGTCTCTTCTTTTTTGTTTTCCAAGAGCATTAACAAAGTAGCAACATTAGTAGATAATGAAAAATATGATACATGAAATGAAACTTAGTTCACAATTGGCAGATAAAAAGTGAAATCAACTACCATATGTGCATACATAAATGAAACTTCTTTCCAGCTTGTTTTCTTCACTGGAAGAATGTTGCTGGCTATTTTCTGCTGCTGCACTTCCCTGCATCAGTGCTGCAGCAGGAAAAATGAAGCATGTCTACATTCTGAGTGACTGCCAAGTGAGAAACTGACCAAAGCCCTTTCAGATCAGTGAGCATCTTTTCATTGGGTTCAGCTGTCAGATACAAAAATATACTTGGATTTTAACTGCCTTCTCTGCATACTGAAAACTAGTCAAACATACCAGTGAGTTATATCAGATACATACTGATGCATTTAGAACTCCTCCTGTATACCATATATACGTTTTGCTATTCTCGCTTTCCCAGACTGATGAACTTAAATGAAGAGTATATACATTAGCAGTCTCCAATAAGAAACTATGATGTAAAATACTGCAAATAAACATGATTTTATTGTAAATTTATATACAGTTGCCAAAAACTAAGGAGGAATGCAAAACATTTTTCAAGAACTTTGATAGTCTTTCATTCCATTTGTCATTTTCACTGTTCATCTTTACTGATTACATGACAGCCCGCACATCTTGAGCTCAACCACTATTCTACAGATAGAAGTGCATTTCTGCTACTAACAGTTTCACAGCAATGAAAATTGCAGTCCTTACCTCTGTATCAAATTTGCATAAGTACATGAGAATTGCATCAAACTAATTAATTTTCTGAAGAAACTCATGCTCTGTAAGAAAATGAGACTCTTGCTAACTTTTGGTGCTCTAGGCCACAGTTTATTAGTTCAGTACTTTCCTCTGATCGTTCAGAACTGCACAGGACTGTTCCCTTTGATCTTCAGTGAATCATGCATTTACACTTCACATAAACTTTTGGGAAATAAGAGTTTCTAAATTTTCCAAACTAAATGCTCTTCATTTGTTATGCTCCCTTTTGTCCTCATGGTTCATTTTATTCAGAGCAAAGAATGAGCTTTAGGGGTCTGTCTTGATGAAAACCAACTAATATTAAAACACAGCTGTTTGGAATTAACACAGTGAGGGAACAATTGCTTTTAACATGCTTTTGGCTTACCTAGACACTGAAGCCTGTATTAAAATTAGGCAAGTATAAAAGGTGTCCGTCAAATGGGATACATAAAAGTCAGAATTGCAGAAAAGGGCATTAAGTGAATGTAAATATGTTTAAAGTATAAGTATTTTAATGTGTTCTGGTTCACACTGCAGCTCTTCGTCTAAAGAGCAGAAAAAAACCCCCAAACTGGTTTCCTTTGGATAAAGTGTTGCTTTAATAAGGAAAATAGGCACAATGTAGTTAATTGACACTGGTTTAGTTTTGCACTCTTAATGGTTTGAAATTAAAAACAGTCTCTAGACACCGCAAAGGGAACTAGCCAACAGCAGAGTTGGCTACCTTTTGAAAAAACTTGTCGGAAACCTGAATTGCAGAAGACAGCTTTATATTGTATTCCCTTTGGGGAGCTTGCTTTGTCATTTCAGAATTCTAAAGCATGTTTTGGTCGGAAACTCTGACTTGTATTTCTTATTACGTAGTGGATGTTTGCATTAGAAAAGAAAACAAGAAAAAAAATCTTGCCATTAGGAACAAAATGGTAAGCAATATGGCAGAAAAGAAAAAGAGAATGGAGGGAAATAAAATCATTAATATGTTATTTAGATATAAAAATTGAAGAATCATAGAATCATAGAATCATAGAATGGTTAGGGTTGGAAAGGACCTTAAGATCATCTAGTTCTAACCCCTCTGGGCTTGGTTGAGCAGGGATGCCTCACACTACTTTTTCATAGGTGGAATGGCTAATGAATTTCAGAGAGAGATTCAGAAGATAGAAACCAAACTAGCTCAGACTTTCCTAGTTTCCATTCCGGTTTTTCCCATATTTCAATTATTAAAAAAAAAAAAGAAGAAAAAAAAAGGCAGATACAGCCCCAGGCTTTGTTCATTAAAAGCCGGGTTTACTTAGAATGAAATAGAATATTAACATTGAATAAATTATACGTGAAATATAATCATGGAAGATAAATTGGCAAAATGTTCTAAATCATAGATAACCTTTTTAAAGAGCTTTGAATAACATCTCATACCCCTACTTAGTCAGGTGCTGCACCAAGAAACAGATGCATTTCCACAATGAATGACATGATCTGTTTAAAAAGTTGTGTAAAGATGCAGTGGCTGAATTTAACAACAGTTTAAGTATTTTTCCCTGTCTTTTCTTCTGAGAGAAGGAACTGTGACAACAGCAATTCTTTTCTTTTTCTGGACTGTTAAAAAGATCCACACTATTACTACTATTTTGTTTTCTCCTCATTAGAATCACCTGTCACAGCAAATTGGTTTCACGAAATATCAGGGTCACGATGTCAGAAATTAGCTTGTTAACTCTTCCTAGCTATTACACAAATGTGCAAAATCCTTGCAAAGGAGGAGTGTCTGTGTCTCTGTCAGCATGATTATGAAGTCAAAATTTGGATTATTCTAGCTGAACCATTTCTGTCAGTGGGTAAGCAAAAAAAGGAGACAGGAGCAGCTGTAAGCTAAGTCTATGAAGATCACCTGTTACCCAGTTGCTGTAGGCTAGCAAACAAATTTGGGATTGATATTCAAATGTCCCAAAATCTCACTGACAAAACTACATTTTGTCAAAGGAGTCTATTGGAAAGCCATTGCTAATAAACACATGGATGGAAGTCAGCATTTTTAAAAAAAAACATCTTTAATAAAAAGCCTTATCAAGGCAGGCAAAAATTCAGAAGGAAGAGATTTAGAGCCCAAGGACATCTTATTAATTGTGCCATGATATAAAAATCCTCGTCATGATGAAGAAATTTCAGTTCTAGCCTTAAGAGTACTGTACAGAGGCAATATTAAAATTGTTCTGACAATTCTACCATTCAGGTAGTCAAAACACATATTTTAAAAAAAAATGAGTCAACTGCAATGAGAATGCAAATGGAAACTGTTGATATTCATACACACTTCCTCTTTGTTTTTCATGCAGTCCATGACAGGGGATGTATTCCATACTTCTGCTTAGAGTTAAGGTGTGCATGTTGTTTTAATTCTGCTATGTTATTTTTTTAATAGAGGTTTTAAACACAGACAATGAAATGCTACCATTTAATGGGGAAAGAAATCTGTAAAAACTTATATGGATTTGTCATCTAACCACATGTGGAGGTATATTGTAGATCAATCTGTGTTCAGCTAAATATAAAAAACAAAAGATGAGAAAAAATTGGGTGTTTTTCTATGTATATTTACAAAGCATGCAGTTTTGTGCCCTTACAGACTACTTTTCCACCATTACTCAGAGGCAAAATCCACTTCAACTAAATTTAGTTTAATATTTCTATGCAAATCTAAACTTTGTACAGCTGAATTATCATGATCTATTATTCTTTCATATTGTGTTCTTCAATGAACAGAATAATCATGGAATCATAGAATGGTTGTGGTTGAAAGAGACCTTAAAGAGATCCAACCCCCCCTGCCATGAGCAGGGACACCTTCTACTAGACTAGATTGTTCAAAGCCCCCTCCAACCTAGCCTTGAACACTGCTAGGGATGGGGAAGCCTCAGCTTCTCTGAATAACCTGTGCCAGTGACTCACCATCCCCATAGTGAAGAATTTCTTTCTGAAGTCTAAATCTACCCTCTTTCAGTTTCAAACCATTCCCTCTAGCCCTATCACTACATGCCCTTGTAAAAAGTCTATCTCCAGCATTCTTCCAGGACTCCTTTGAATACTGGAAAGCTGCTCTATCATCTCCCTGCTATAAGGAACATTCTCTTCTCCAGGCTGAGCAAGCCCAAGTCTCTCAACCTGTCTTCATAAGAAAGGTGCTCCAGCCCTCAGATGATTTAAATTCAAATGCAATT
The DNA here is from genome assembly GCA_009867235.2 of Psittacus erithacus. NCBI lineage: Eukaryota > Metazoa > Chordata > Aves > Psittaciformes > Psittacidae > Psittacus > Psittacus erithacus. The sequence goes on along the minus strand of WYDI02017667.1, from coordinate 12,111 downwards.
TCAATGCATTTTCATGCAGGAGCATGAACGCATATTCAGTCAATGTATGTACACTCAGGATACTTGCAAGTCTTTCACAGGACTACAGAAAGTGTAGTACTGTCAGTTTACAACAAAACACCACAGGACCTGCATACTTTTGGGAATTTTAATACATTTCAGACACATTACAAAAATGTAGTTGAAATGCACAATTTACATTTGTGCTTGAAAAACCTTACCAGAGAGAGAGACAAGTTTATTATCAAGAGTGTATTTTGACACTGAAGAGAAGAATTAAAATTAGAGTCTGGCAAAATTAGATGTAGAAGAATAACCTGGGATTTTATTTTCCAAAGAGAATTATGTATGGGTAGTTTCCTGTGCTATCTTACCACTTTTTTGCAATGATTTCATTTAGCTGACCCTCTTCATCATCCATTACCCCTAAACTGGTTCTTTTTCCAAGTTCTGTTCACAAGTGACTTTTTGCCTGTTCTCCTAAATATTTCTGTATTAGTTTTCTGCCAATTTTTGTTAGGATAAATTATGTCAGTACCAAAATGAGGTACTATATGTACAGTATAAACCATACAAAATTATTGTTGTAATTACAAGTTGTTTACATTTGATTTTGAGAATTAAAAATAGGAATTAGTTTGGACAATAAAGACTGAGAAACAAAACCAGACAAAAACCCTCTTGGATAATTTGCAATATACTTAACTCCTCCCAGGGAATGTAAGAAAGGTGGGTAGCTGACCCTGGATTTCAGAAGAGCAAGCTTTGGCTTGTTCAGGATAGGCAGATGGGCAGGTAAGCAGGTTCTCATCTGAAGCTGCTCGGAAGGACAGAAGAACTTGGGAAAACTGGTCTGTCACAAACAGCTCCTCCAAGAAACAGAGCTGTCCATCCATCTCAGAACAGAATAGACAGGCATAGCTAGAGGCCAGCTTGTCTGAATAGGAAACTCTTGACTGAGTTCAAATACAGAAAGGAAGCATGTGGCAGGTGGCTTCCTTCAAGGAAATGTTATAGCACTGCCTGGGAATGCAGGAATGTATTTAGGAAAGTCAAAGCTCAGTTTAACTTGAAAATGGCCACTTATATGACATTGTTTAATTCTATTTGACAGCACCATAAAAGATTTCCTGTCTTCCAGAAGACTTGCATTTACAATCACTTTAATCCATGGACCTCAAGGTCATTAGTAAGGTCATTTTATACTCCAACATTTATACTGAGGAGGAAAAAAATAAAGGGGGGGTTTCAAACAACAGATTAGTATAATAAACTTGTGTCATGACAATGACAGACCCATGTCCATGATAACCAAGTTTAAGTGTAGTATTTCAAGGCAGCATGACTTATTTTATAAAATATATTTCCTTCCACTAATAAATTATTTTGGTTTATTTTTTTTTCTATTCCTTTTCACAGAAAACAGAAATTAAATATTCGTGAGCTGTTAGCTCAGTTCTTGTGCCAACAGCATTACCTCAATGATGATCCTCTTTTCATGTATGATAGGGTCTCAGTCACAAGTGTACAATTAGGAGAATGATATGCTTCCTGGAAACTCAGTATGAAGTTTTTATCATTTGTACAGGACTAGAATTACTCTTTTCCTCACCACTGCTGGTAAAACATAATGGAGTCTTAACATATTTCTTTCTCCATCATTCTCTATGAGAAATTCCTAGGTGTAAAAAATGCACCTAATAGCAGCTGCTAGATTCCTTTCATTGTTAATTTTGAGTTGAGATGATTTACTGACGTAACCAGAATGAAAAATCTTCAGAAGTTAGGCCGATTCAGAATTATCAGGGCACTTCTGCCCCTGACTACATGTCTGTCCACCACATATGCTGCTCTAATTCAAGCCTCATCTCAAACCCATTTCAGATGCTTTTATATGAAACAGATCTAGGTGTTTGTAGGTCAGTATTCATCCAGAGTACACTAATTTGAGCACAAGCAAAATAATATTCTAGCAGCTGAAAACATATATTCTTGCTCCTTTCTGATATCTTTTATTTCACTCTGTTCCCAAACTATCAGTTCAGACATGTATTTGCTAAGACAGAACATGGTCACTTCCATGCTTTGTCAACAATCCCGAAAGAAATATTCTGGGTGTAACAGGACTATTTTATAATCAATTATGTCTAATGTCCCTGAGTTATAGTCCTGGGTTCAGCAGTAGCAGTAATTTTTCTCCTTAGTAGCTGGTGCAGTGCTGTGTTTTTGACTCTCAGCCTGAGAACAACACTGATAACACCAATGGTTCTAGTTTCTGCTCAGTAATGTTTAGTCTGGCCAAGGACTTTCTGAGTCTCATGCTTTGTCAGGGAGGAGGGGAAGTCGGGAGGAAGCAGAGACAGGACACCTGGTGCAAACTGACCAAAGAGGTATTCCATACCACAGCATGCGTTGCCCAGGACGTAAACTGGGAGTTATCGGGAAGGGCTATATAGCTGCTCAGCCAGACTGTGGTGGTGAGTGGTTGTATTCTCTTCCCTTGCTATTTCCCTTATCATGATTATTACTGGCGGTAGCAGTAGTGGTTTGTGTTATACCTTAGTTACTGGACTGTTCTTATCTCAACCTGTGGGAGTTACATTCTTTCAATTCTCCTCCCCATCCCTCTGGGAGCGGGGGGAGAAAGAGGGGGAGTGAGCAAACTGCTGCATGGTTCTTGTTGCTGGCTGGGCTTAAACCATGACAGTTATCACAATTAAATATTCAGCCTTATGACTACACATCTTCCACCAAGAAAATGAAAGTGTTAATATTAGAATTCACACTCTGATTCCAGTTATTTACCTACTTAGGGAAAAAAAAAAAAAAAAAAAAAAAGAAGAAAGCTTTTACCTACCAAAACAGTATTACAGTAACTTCTTGCAGAATAATTCTGGGACAAGTTGCAAAAATACTAATATCAAATGGCTTCATGACTGCTTCACATATGGTTTCTGTAGTGATATACTCTTTAATTCTCCTGTTCTGCTGTCGCTCTAATACTCTCACATCTATTTTTGACAAATGAAACTATGCTTTTGCATTAGGCAGATGAAACTACAGTTAGATTCAAGGAAAGATTTTAAGCACAACAGGGATTTCCCATATAGGTGATTTGATTCAGTATTTACTAATTGGATATACTTAGAGACTGCAGAAGTGGCAGAAAACTGCATATTAGTTAACAGTAAGATCACACTTAGCTAGTTTAAGCTTCCTCAAACTGTCTTTTGGTAACTCATTTCTTCTCAAACACATGGCTAAGAAAAGCTTATTAAGACTGACTGATTTAAAGTTTTTGGTTACTTTTTAGTTTGATTGGGTAAAATGTCTTGGATAAAGTGGGAAAACCCTGAAGTTCAAAGAGTCAACAATTACAAACACTACAGCAACTTCAATTAGTTCCACCAGGCATGAGATAGTCTCTGTTTCCTGCTTCTCTTGCTTTGGAAACTTTTGATTTGTCAAATTGATTTTTAAGTAAACTACAAATTATATGTCTTTCTAGCTTCAGTGGTTTAATTAGGAAAGTTGCATGGGTTGGCCTTAAAGCTCTTTCTCAAGAGCAGCCCAATGAGGATGCCGTCTTACAAGAAGCAACTTCAAATCAGGGGTTGCATTGAGGAGTTTGATTTCTTTTTATGGTGATATATGTCTCCAGGTCTAACACATCTAAAACTGTTGTCTCAGCATTTTTTAATTCCTGGAAATGTCAACATACTCAACATTTTACTTCCACCGTAGAGTACTCCAAAATCAGCACAAAAAAACAGCAAAACAGATATAATCCTGAAACTGCTACCCTAACACAAAATACATTTCCTTGCTTAGTCTCTCAGCATGCCCTAATAGTTTTGATATGCAAGACTGAAGTGTTATAAAAGGCAAGTGGAAGCTCAGTGTGTTTTGGGATTTTTAATGTGAAATTTGAACATGCAAATCTTTCTGGGGGTCTTGTGCACTGGTAGATACTTCTCAGTATTTCACATGCACTTGAATTCTCTCTCTGGGGTTTTATGGAACAAAAGAAGTCCATGTATTCAAGCATTTTATAAATTTTGTTTAAAAAAATGAAAGTCCAGGAAAATGTATTCTAAGAAGCTGTAATTCAGAGAAAATTTGCTAAAAGCTTTATCCAGTCAATTGAAATGAAACAATTCAAGAATCAAAGAGTATGTAAGTAGGCTCAGATGATGGAACATCTCAGTTGATAGGAGTGATAACTGATCTGAATGATGTGGGTGCCCATTTAAGTAAATTATTTTGTTAGTTTGTTTTGGAATGAACTAAGAAGAAACATATTTTTGTTTGTGTTTTTAAGAACTCAGTTTGTGTCCTAGATGACACAATTCTATACAAGGTAATGAAACTTCACACACACTCTCTCTTAACATTCTCACATTTTCTCCAGTATTAGGCTTCCTGATCTGTACCCCACTGGATCTTAGGATCAAAGGCATCAATCTTCACTAAGAAGGAAGTAATGAATATGGGTTTCAGAGTGTCATCAGCACCCCAACTTCCTCCACAGAGGAAATTATGATTTTCATAGAGGTGTTTATTCCTCATTATGCTAGAGTCTAATTTTTTTATTTTTTAATTTTTTCTGAACTTTTTCTTTCTTGTCTTCATTCCCACAGAACTTTCAAATTTATGATCCCTCAAAAAAGTTTTGCCCTGCTCCCAGTTTTAGATCCCTTTATTGGCTAATAGTTGATTATTGGTGAGTAGTTCACAGACTAATCCTCAGTTATCAACCCCAACTATGTGCTTTCAATCCTTGTGTTACCATGTCTTCAATTCTCTACACTGAGTTTTATTCAAGGGTCACAGGTCATTCTACACAGAATCATTTGGGTTTAGCATTACTAGTTACAGACATTTATCAAAACTATTAATAGAATAGGTGTTTTGTTTTACTGTTGTACAAAAGTAAGCTAAATCTAAAGAAAATTAAGTGATAATTACCTGGATGTTTGAAAGCTGCTTTTACAGCTAAGACAGAAAAATAAAGCTCTAGACAGGCCAAGAAAAGTGTAGATGCAGCAGTCCTTCAAACTCACAGTTTGAGGCCTTGGGGATTTTGAACAAAGCCTTTGGCTTTTCAATAGCAATGGCAGTACTGGATTTGCATAATTACAGGGCTACACAAAGAGAGGAATTAAGTCTCTTAATGTCTAAACTTCATATTTCATATATAGGCCACTGAGAATAAAGTAGAATGTGACATGGGTTATTTGTATGTTTTAACCAATATATATCTAATGCTAATGTACAGAATTATTATTCAGTGAATACAAACCACAGCTCCTAACAAATGCAAAAATGTTTTGCCTGTGATCCAGTCAAACCTTGTATTTTCTGCACATGCAATAAAAAGGAGGAATAGACAACTGCAAAGTAAGAATAGAAACTGCTGTGACTGCCTATAGCTGCTTGATTTTTATTTTATTCTGGGCAAGTGTATCTTGCTGCTGAGAGGAAAATGAATTTAGGCAAGTGTTTTATCTCCTAATTACTGTTTAATAAAGAAGCAGAATCATACAGATGAATTTTTCTTTGTTTGTGAAAGAAAGGAAATCAGACAGTATCTTCAGGATAAGCATAAAATGCACAGTGGTGTTTCTAAGTGTCTGCTAAAAGAGTGTATTATGCTGTTCTTCCGCTGTTCTCCCCAAATACTTCCTGTGTAGTTAACGCCAAGTAACTTCTGACACTGTGCATATGAATTGTTTGGAATCTCTGTGTGCAAGAAGAGCAGGTGCATGGCCCAGGGGTCTGGAACGAAGGTTTCTAAATGTTAGTCACGGCAGCACTTACCATTATGTCACCTACATCCTATCTGGCTCTTTTCCCAAATCCTCACAGTTCATGGAAAATGAAGGCAGGAAAAGGATTGTCTTAATACTTTCACTCTGAAGTTTAGAGAGAAGAAAAGAGTTATTTAGCTCTATTTTATCACTCCTGAGATGGCCTTAACCTTTTAGTCTGCAAGACCTGCAGTCTGCCATAGGACTATCTATCTTTTCTTTCATTTAATTTGTGTTCTTTGTTAGCAGGTTTACGACAGTGAATAAAACTATAATTGTGCTTATCCACAATCTAACTAGTGGGTGGCACCACTTAAGGTGGCATCAATAAGAATCCATGAGAGAATGACAAATTTAAATTCAGATTCTTTTTTCTTATAATCTTTCTCACATTATGTTTGTCGGCATAAAAATGTGGCTGATCACCCCTGTTTTAATTTGATTAAAACAGAAGAGTTGTGTTAGGAAATAGTAGAAGAGACAGAATTAAAACATGGAAAAAAATACTTATAAAACAGGGGAAAAAAATCTTTATTTATGAGTCCTTTTAATGTTATATATTAAATGTAAATACCTGCTTAAACACTTAGTGGAAATTTTTTATGATGTTTTACAACGTGCTTCTTTATGAGACTGAAGACAAAGCAACCATGTACTATGTGCAGAATTCCAAGAGAAACCCCAAACTGAAATGCATAAACAAACCTACAGATTAATTTCTTTTGTATTTTCATATATGGCTGATGAAAGCTAACTGAAATTTGGAATTGCTTTCCACTGACTTCAGTGAACCTCCAAGTATGGTTCTTAGTATCTTTACTGTGTTTGGACATGAATGAAATTATACATTGCTTAAGCGTTGTCAGACTTGCAGCCAAGGTTTTAGGAAAGCTACTCTACAGTCCATTGTGTGAAAGTCTGAGATTCGTATTAATGCTAATTCAATTCAGAAATCGCATTTCCTATAGAAACATTTTTTTTCTGTCCAAAAGACTTCTATTTTATGTGATCATAATACTACATGCTTTGACATATCTTGAGCAATTTTTACAATGTTAATTTAATGTAAATTTCAAAGAAATTATCACAAATACTTTAAAAGGACTGTAAGTTTTCCTTTGTACCTACAGATCATGTTCAAAGACATTTTGTGGCTTTGTCACCATCTTATTGCACATCTTGTAAGCTTGTCTTGGCTAAAGTTTGTTATTGAGAGTAGGGGAGAATAATATCAGCATTAGCTCTGAAAAAATACAGTTCATTTGAAGTTTCTTGTCTTCTATCCAAATATACATCCACATTAAATTATCTCATCTATATAAATAGCTTTAATATTCATGCTAATTAAAATATTCCCAGAAAATTCTGTGTTATGTATTCTTATTAAAAAAAAATGTGGCAACAGAGGTGAGTCATCTGGATTTAGTTTATAATGGTGGGATAATAAATCATATTAACAGTGAGAACTTAGATTTAGCTTCATCTAAACTGTTTATACTTCCACCAGACATACTTGAATTACTGCATAATTGTTTCAATGTTTTATAAGTCAAAGTACAGTGGTAAAAGTCTAACAGGATCATTTCAGTGTTTTAAACTTAAACAAAGGGTTTTAGAAAGTGTGTATTTCATCTTAAAGTCAGGTCTGTATTCAGTATTTTGCCTTTTTTTATTGGTAAGAAAAATAACAAAGCTTCATCTTACTTAATATAAAAAAAGAGAAGTGAAATGCTTATTAGCAGAGGTGAGAATAAAGATTTCTTAAGTCCCATTTCAGTGTTTTATTGCTGAATCATACTGCCCCACAGAAGAGAGAGGAAAGGGAAAATAAATTATCAACACTTTTCATGATGGGGGGGGAGGGGGGGAATGAACTAGGTGATCTTTAAGGTCCCTTCCAACCCAAACCATTCTGTGATTCTCTTACTCATGAAAAACTTATCTCTATATGTAGCATTTCCAGAAATAGCAATACATCCCATACTTTAATACCTAGTCAGTGTCAGACTGACGCTGTGTCACGACAGTTCAGTTCTTTTTTCCGTTTTCTTGATTCATACAATAGTAAAACACTAAGACAAGAAATAGAATTAGAAAATACTAATCCTTCATTTTTTCCCTAAACATCCTTTATAGCTGGAGGTGGTGATTGTGATGGTTGTAAGTATTGTCTATCCCATTACTTGTTCTGTATAGTCTTCAGAAACAGTAGTGAGAATGACATGCATAGCAGTAGTGTTCAGTTGTCCATCCCTGCCATGGTGGTTTCTGCCTTTTCCTCTGATGTGAGATGGCTCAGGAATTACTTCAGGAGAAGAAACACCTGCATTTGCTACTTAGTTTGGCCAGCAGCAAAACTTTAAGGCCAGTTAAGGAAAACAGGTGGACATTGAGCAGATCAGCTTTTTGGGGCCTAATGGTGGTCTGCCTAGAGATGAGACAAGGAAAAATAGGTCTCAGACTTAGCAAGATCTCTTTCTTTAATATTTTCTTTCTGATGGAATATAGTTGTTGTCTAGGACTGGAACAAGGTTGGTGAGAAATTCATGGGAAGAGCATTGTTTAAAACTGCAGTGGGTTTCTGCCTCCATTCCTATTTTCTATATCTCTGAACAAAAAGTGAAATAAGATTGGTTTATTTTTTAAGTGGGAAACACTCAGATAGCTGAGTCAAAGATCTGAAAGCAAATCTTTTGTTGCACAAGTTGGAGAGGTTCAACAATTATCAATGGATTTCATGGTTGCAACACTTTTGGAACCTACTTCTTTCAGTCTCCAAGGTTTGTTCAGTATTTGTCATTACTAAGGACTCTTCCTGTCTTTACCTAAATTGCAGGCTTCCTACTTTTTATGCCTCATTGTATACCTGCCCAGCTTTGCACTGCAGGACATGCTACCAACAAAGTTATTCTTAGTGACTTCAAAAAGGGAAAGGAGAAACAACCTTTTATGTCACCTTATTAACAATTTAATTACAAGGTAGGACACGCAGGTGAAGTGCCAAAACAGATCAAAGTCATACCATCTATTGCACTTAGCAAGTATGCGGTGAAAACAGGTTTCACTTCACTATAGGTAAAAAAGGACTACCCTGCAGCAGACTACAAACAACACTACCTATGCTATATATGAAATAGGAGTAAATGAGAGTGGTCCTCAGAGAACTTCAAAGGGAAGCTACCATATGATTCAGTGGGTTCTTGCATACAAAGACAAGAGTATCATAGAATCATAGAATGGTTTAGGTTGGAAAGGACCTTAAAGATCATCCAGATTCAACCCCCTGCCATAGCCAGAGACATCTTCCACTAGACTAAGGCTGGTTTTGAGCTTCACATTCTTCAGCAGCCCTTTTCCCCCCTTGCTAGTGACAACAAGGTCCAGCATAGCTCCCCTTCTCATTCACTCTTCTATCACCTGGAAAAGGAAGTTATCATCAACATATTCCTGGATTGCTTATGCCCTGCTGTGCTGTCTCTCCAGATATGATGGTTGAAGTCCCCAATAAAGACCAAGATCTGTGAACATAAGACTGCTCCTACCTGTCTAGAGAGGACGTCATACACTCAGTCTTTCTGGATGGGCAACCTAAAGGCACCCACTATAATGTCAACAGTCCCTACCCCCACTTTAATCCTGACCCATAAGCTCTCAGCCACCTCCTCATGCATCCCAGGGCAAAGCTCCGTGCACTCCAGCTTGTCATTGACACAGCGGGTAACACCCTCTCCCTGTCTCCCCTCCCTGTCTTTTCTGAAGATCCTATATCCTACCATTACGACACTATGGTCATAGCAGCCAACCCACCATGTGTCCATGATGCCAGTAAGATATAGCCTTGCAGGCATGTGCATGTCTCCAACTCCTTTTATTTCCCATGCTATGTCCATATGCATAGAGGCATTTAAGTAGGGCCTGTAATGAAATTGAAGTAGGACAAACCAAGCATACACAATCTTGACCTTCTTGTTGCAATCTGAACTTTCTAGATGGGCATCTACTTTCCTGTCAGATGAAGCTGGGTTTTTTTACTGTTCAAAAAAAAAATTAGACTGTACTGATTTGTTTGAAGGAATGAAAGAATGTAGGGCATAATCTGTGGATTCTTACTCTTAAGAATATGGCAAGGAGACTATAATTACTTATCTACTGCAGAAAATAGTAGCCTTGTTAGCCTTGTTCATTCTCTATCAGTTAAACAACAGTATAGTACTGTCCTCTTCAGGAAACAAAGGTCATCAATTAAAACCTCCTAGTAAAACACTTCTGAATTCCCATGCTGGGAAGGAACTGCTTTTGCAAACAGATTCATTTCATTTATACCTAATGAAACTGCTTATGTAATAGGAAAAGATTCTCTATTTCTGTAATTTACTTTTCAGTATTTTGATTATTTTTGTTCTGATAAAGAACTTGAGCCAGTAAGACGTTAATTAAAAATGCCAACAAAATTGAAAACAACAACAAAAAGTATTTTCTCTAGGATAAATTTACTTGAAGTAGGGAAAAAAAAAATCTATTTTTTCATCTTTATAGACCACCAAGACTCACTAATACTGTATATAAACTTTATAAACTCTGAATTACAAGCTTCTGAATAATGTAAAAATATGAGTTTAGTTTCTGAGGGGATTCTTAGTAGAATACTATAATACTGAAATGTAATACGAAGGTAGCTTAAGGTAACAGCTGTATACATAGGAACATTGAACTTCTGTGAGCATGTGCTTGCAATGTAGTCTCAAGTTCTGAGAAGGGAGAGACAGAAATGGCCTTCCTCTAGAAGCTTCAAGAATGAACCAAATCACATTGTTCACAAATTAACCATAGCTTGTAAGTAGTGCTGCTGCTGCCTGTAGGCAAGTACAAATTTGTAAATGTACATAATATTTGTTATTCCAAATCTTTCACATATGTAAATTCATTAATGTGACAGTTCCTAGTCCTTTTCCTGTAGTAGTTACTACCTTTTCCAAATGCAGGATTATTCCCAAAACTGAATTACTTCTCAAAATATGATGCTTCCTATAACAAGTCACCTCGAAGACATATATATGTATATTCTACCATGGATAATAAAGCTAAATCTTACAGTCAGCAAACTGAAATTCTTGGTCATTATGACACCTTGTGTGAAGCCCTGTTTAAGGGGTAAGTTAAGTCCTTCTGGAGTATATGGAATTTTCACTTCATCCAACTTCGTAACTGACCCTGACTTGTTGAAATTAAATAATTTCTGCCAAACTCCTGTGTCACACAAAATATTCTGGCTGTCCTTTATGACTTTCAGTGTTTTCTTGAATGTTCACAGTACAGAAGACTAGAAGAAATGTTTTCTTCTTGGGAATCTAATTAATCCTATCTTTATAAATGTATCTTCCTTCCTTTCTCAGCTCCAGATCTTCATCTCCTGGGATTTTTGTCTCACTTTTGTTCCAAGACTTCAGTTTACAACTTCTCCAGTTCCTCCCTGATCCAGCAAATCTTTTCCAATCTCACAGGAGCTCATGAATTCTCTAACAGCTTCTTTTTCCCACGGCCTTGCTTCCATTTTAGTTCCTTAAGATTTGTATGTATTAGTAATTAAAATGAACCAGTCCTGAGGCAAATAGCAGGGCACAGTTAGTGCCGTGATTGCCAAAATTGTATTTTCCTTCATCCTACAGCTCTGAATATATATATACACATATATATACGTATATATATACATATATATATATATAAAAACTGGAACTGTCCTTGGACCATACTGTCCTCTAACAGTGGAAGAACAAATGGCACATGCCAAAACCATGCCTGGGAACCGCCTGACAATTAAGCCCGGCTGAATAATGTCAAGACTGTGCTTGTGCTCGTCACTTAGCTGAGTTTTCACCTTGATCTCTTGATTTACAGACACGTACAGGAATTTCAGGTAGAATTTCCTACTTTACCACCAGTCCTTCTTGAGGTTACTGTCCTGTAGAGTCTTTCTTGCTTAGTGTTGTGAAAGGTAAATTTCCTCCTTCTTTCAAGCTGTATCATATTCTGAAGAGTTCTACCTGATACCTGACCCTGGTTTCACAGCATGTGCTCTGCTCCCGTTCAGTGTTTCCCTGGAAGTTTAATGTCACAAAGTAAAGGCTGGCATTTAACTCTGCTAGTTCTTTTGCGCAAAGACATTCCTTAAGGTGCATTGCAGCTCACCGTTTTTGCAACACTAAACAACTGAGCTCAGAAAAAGGCCTTGTCATGGGTTCAGCAGTAGCAGTCATTTTTTCTCCTTCTTAGTGGCTGGTGCAGCGCTGTGTTTCTAACTTTC
>WYDI02017664.1:0-34101 GCA_009867235.2 Psittacus erithacus | reverse complement strand
CAGCCCCTCAAGGTCAGCTTGCTCCTGGCTCTCTCTACTCCTCATGACTTGCATTTTCAAACGTGGCCTAGTGCAGCTTAGCATTTGGTCTGCTTGTACAACTGCTCCAGAGAGCCATGCCCTTTCTCATCAAGCCATTCCTCAACATGAGTATGCTTGTTTACACAATCTGTTAGGGTATTATGGTCAGAGCTACAGTATTTTCTATAAAACAACGAATTGTTATTTTTTTAATTTCAAAATTTGGTACAGTAATTTCTAGTATTTTGGAAAACATATTGGTTGTGGATTAAAAAAGAAAAAAAAATACAAATAATCGTATATTTGTGACTCTACACATTTTTGGCCTCACAATGTTGTTGTTTTTTTCTCCTATCCTCTCATCTCCTGAATACTTTATCCTCACAGTAGTGTAGGAATGAATATTCTTTATTACAGTCATTGCTTTTGAATTATTATTCTGTATGTTTTGGACAAGCACAGGAGAAAGAAAGAAAAATTATTAAGCTGCTTATGTGATATTTCATGTAGTTGTGAATGTCTATGGAGAAGGTAGAAGAATTTCATAGAAACTTCTCACTTCCTTCTGATCCCTATTTTGATCATTCTTATCTAGTATAAGCTGATATTTTCTTGCAAATAATTCATAAACTTCCATAATACAATTTTTTAATGTATTAAACTGATTGCACACAATTCTCCAAAGCATCCAGTCTTGAGTAGAAGCAACAAGTCATGATTACATGTAATAAACAATGTTTTATCAAAATAGTAATGTAAGAAATCCATGTGAAAATTTAAGAGAACTTTTGTCTTTTTTTGTTTCACTTATACATGCAAAATGGTCCACAAAATAGTTTCAGTTGCAAGCTACCAACAAAAAGATATTTAAGCTTTTCTTCATTCCTTGTCAACTTGCCTAGGATAAGGATTGAAGGCTCTAAAGTAGCCTTAAAGGCTTTCAGAGATCTGAGTCTTCCACCTAGCCCCTCTCCCAGGCTAATGGAGACCCAGTGTTTCATTCTTCCCTGTGGTATCTCTCTTTGTGTTGTAGTGGAATCATGGACTAGGCTAGGTCTTTTGAATATGTATTCCCTAACAGTGGGAAATTTATTTTTGGGACACCTGGCTGTCCTTCACTTTATGGGCTTGAAAACCTTAATTAGAATTCTGGTGAAAATATATTCTGAACCAAAAAATTCACAATTCACTCCAAACCTGGCAGCTAATAAGTGAAGAACATATATCAATACAATTTTCATTACTCTTCAGTAACAGCAACACTCATTAATATTTTGTCAAATTAAAAGCAGTTAGTTTCATTATTATAAAGTTCTTCCAACAAGATGCAGATAAAAAAATTAAAGAAATTCACTGATACCAAAACATTTTATAATCATATCTTTGTTAGATTGTTCATGTAAAAAAAAAAAAAAATTCTTAAATTTTAAAATCAGGTTTCTGAAAAAGATTTCCATGCCTGAAAAAAACTTGGTGTTTTTGGATACTAAATCCCAGATACCTAACACCTGAAATCTTCCACAGCTCTATGCTCTTTCAGCCCACTCACTCTTCCTTTCTTCTCTCATTGTGTTGTGTAACCTGAACTATTCACACTGTGGGTTTGTTTTCATTTTTAGTGAACAAACTCAGCGTAACCTTATTTTATACAATCCTGCAGGCCTTTTTTTCCTGCTTCAACAGGCTTAAACAAAAGAGATTTAAATTTTTACAAATGTTTGTTTTTCAAATTTAATTAGTATATTCCAGCTTGTGTGTTGCTTGAGTATTATGTACTTCATCCTTGATTTTAAACACTGGCCCTGCTAAATAATTTATGACTGACTCCCACAACATAGTCCCCTCTCCTTCTCACATTTTTTCTCCCTTGATCTCTCTCCTTCTTTCATACACCTACAATCCATATGCATACAGCCATGAAGCAATAATAACTGTAGAATTTGCACAACAGAAAACTGATTCACCCAATAACACCTAAAAGCCATTTAAGTTCATTACAAATCAAAATCCCGTTCTTTTAAAACTGACACAAGCCTAGATTTGTCATGTTTTCTTAAAATCAAAAGGAGCATATAACACCAAAAGAAAATTTTAGAGCTCTATCTGCTGTTGAAGTCAAAGTCATCTCATGCAACGCATGTAGTCTGCCACTTCCATCTGGTTGAAAATTATTTTTTAAAATGAGTCTTTGCCTTCTAAGTCACTTGGTTTTGATATTTACACTCATTCTCTGAAAGCACAAGTCTGTACTTCGAAATCACAAAAGATTCAACATAGGCTACTCATGCATGTCTATTATACACAAAGTGAAACAATTATTCCTAACATGCTCTTTGCCATCCAGCTCCTCAGTTACTCTTGCAATTTCCTGATGCTTTGTGCTTAGGAAACAAAAATCTGAAGAACATAAAGCTTATCATTCATGTAAAATGTTACCTGCAATTTCTTCAGTGTCACAGGACTATGAAAACTTTAAAAGCAGTCTCTGAAGAAAGTTGTCTTTTGCAGACTTTTTGCAGAATAAGCACTTAAAAGCAGGAACGAAATCTATTATTGTTGATGGTTACAAGACAGAGTGGAACATGACTGTGGTCCCTAGGCAGTTAATAATAGCAGGACACAGATATGTCACTGGTTTTAAGGCAGAATTACCCAGTGATTCCAGTGGTTAAAAACTGCTGACATTACACATCTTGGAATTACTGTTTTATGCTTTATTTCACATAGATGTCCCTTTCCATAGCAATAAAACTAAAAACAATTTGGGCAACATTTGCGGAAATCCTTTAGCATTTATTTAAAACTGTTGCCATGGTAATAAAGCTACCTCTGGAAAAAAACTCAATCCAACCTGGAGAACTAAAGGCTGGATTTTTAGGGAATATATTTAACTTGCATCACAAGGACTTTTTATTCCCAACACACAATACAAACATATGAAATACAAATTTGGTCCAAATCAGAAACAATTAATTAATTGCTAAAAAAAATAATAGGGAGGAGTGTTAGCAATAATTTGCAATACTGCTTTGTTAGAGACAGGAACAACAACAAATCTATACATTTCATGGAGTATAAATAGATGAGAAAGATAACAACAATCCATTATTAAATAATAACAGAGATTTTTCAGAATCCGATTTCCAAAATTTCTCTGTCTTTGTCAATAGGCTCATATATTTTTAAAGCAGAAAAGTGACAATTTATCTTGGTGAGATTTTACTCCTGTCATAGGCATCTGACTGATCAGGCTCATTAAATTTACAATCAGGCGTCTCCTTGCTCTTTTTCTGAACATGAGGTACAGGTGGAAATTGTTTTTCAAAGCGCAGTAGTGTTATATCAATTACAACAAAGGGATAACTGTGACAAGAGACTTTAGAGTTTGGAGGAGTGGTGCACATCATGAGTTATATAAATGAATAATCAAACTTTGGCTTCCGCATGACGCTTAGTATGTGTGGAACAGGTAAGTAAAAGCAGGCATGTAGGCTAAATTTCTGTTAAAATTCAAACTCGCCTGAGTTACATTTGTCTTTCATAATGTATCTAGTATTATTTCTGAATCAAGATTTTTTTATAGAATCACAGAATTGTTTGGGTTGGAAAGGATCTTAAAGCTCATCCAGTTCTAACCTGCTGCCATAGGCAGGGACACCTTCCACTAGACCAGGTTGCTCCAAACCCAGTCCAAGCTGGCCTTGAACACTGCCAAGGATGAGGCAGCCACAGCTTCTCTGGGCGACCTATGCCAGGGCCTCACCACCCTCATAGGGAAGAGTCATAGTGAAGAATTTCTTACTGATATATAATATAAATCTACCCTGTTTCAATTTAAAACAATTCCCATTGTCCTGTCACTACATGGCATTATAAAAAGTCCCTCTCCAGATTTTCTATAGGCCACCTTTAGGTATTGAAAAACTTCTCTAAGGTGTCCCCAGAGCCTTCTGCTCTCCAGGCTGAACAAACCTTGCTTTCTCAGCCTGTCTCCAGAGCAGAGGTTCTTAAGCTCTCAGAGCATCTTCACGGCCTCCTCTGGACTCTCTCCCATGTCCTGCTTGTGGTTTTGCCCCAGAGCTGGGTGAAGGACTGCAAGGGGTCTCCCCAAATCAAAGTAGAAAGGGACAATTCCTCCCTCGATCTGCTGCTCACACTCTGGGGATGCCTCCCAGCACATGGAGGTGTTCTGGGCTGCAAGTTCACACTGCTGGTCTTGTTCATCTTCTTGTCATCCATCCTGAGTCCTTCTCAGAGTTGCTCTCAATTCAGTCTCTACCTAGCCTGTATTTGTGCTTGAGATTGCCCCCAGTCCAGGTGCAGGACCTCATGAAGTTCACATGGTACCACCTCTTGAGCCTGTCAAGGTTCCTCTGGATCCCGTCCTTCCCTGCAGAGTGTTGACTGCACCACACAGCTCGGTGTCACTGTCAAACTTGCTGAGGGTGCTCATCTCAGTGTCCATATAGCTGACAAAGATGTTGATCAGGATTGGCCCCAAAACTGACCCCTGAGGAGCACCGTTTGTTACCATTTTGATCTCTGTTTGGACATGGAGCCGTTGACCATAACCCTCTAAGTATGATCATCCAATTAATTCCTTATCCATTAAGTGGTTCATCTGCCAAATCTATGCCTCTCCAGTTTAGAAACACCTCAACCTCACCAAGACTAAACACTGTCTCCTATACCATCCTCATAAGTAACTTAGGAAACATGGGTTAGTTGAGTGGACAGCGAGGTGGATTGAGAACTGGTTGAATGGCAGAGTTCAGAGGGTTGCGATTAGTGGAGTAGAATCCAGTTGGAGGCCTGTAATGAATGGTGCTCCCTGGGAATAAATACTGGGTCTGATCTTATTCAACTTGCTTATCAGTGACCTGGATGAAGGGCTGGAGTGTCCCCTCAGCAAATTTGCTGATGATATGAAGCTGGGGTAGTGGCTGATACACCTGAAGCCTGTGCTGTCATCCTTCAGGACCTCAACAGGCTGGAGAATCGGGCAGAGAGAAACCTAATGGGGTTCAACAAGGGCAAGTGTAGCGTCCTGCACCTGCAGAAGAAGAACCCCAACTACCAGCACAGGTTGGGGCTGATCTATGAAAGAGCTGCTCAGCTGAGAAGGACCTGGGAGTACTGGTGGATGACAAGTTAACCATGAGCCAGCAGTGTGCCCTTGTGACCAGGAGGTGTCCTGGGGTGCCTCGGGAGGAGCATGGCAAGCAGGACAAGGGAGGTGATCTTCCCCCTCTACTCAACCCTGGTGAAGCCGCATCTGGAGAACTGTCCGGTTCTGGGCTCCGGTTCTGGACAAGAAAGATAAGGAGCTATTGGAGAGGGTCCAGTGAAGGCCACAGCGATGATCAGAGGTCTGGAGCATCTCTCTGAGCAGAGATTGCGGGAGCTGGACCTGTTTAGTCTAGAGAAGACTGACAGGGGACGTATTTAATGCATAAAGTAAATGTCTCAAAGGCGGGTGCCAGGAGGATGATGCCAGACTCTTTTCAGTGATGCCCAGTGACAAGATGAGGAGCAATGGCCATAAACTAAAACACAATATATTTCACCTCCACATGAGGAAGAACTTTACATTGAGGGTGGCAGAGCACTGGAACAGACTGCCCAGAGGAGCTGGGGAATCTCTCTGAAACATTCAAAACTCACCTGGACATATTCTTGTGTGACCTGCTCCACATGGCCCTGCCCTGGCAGGGGGGTTGGATCGGATGACCTCGAGAGGTACATTCCAATGCTAACAGATTCTGTGTTTCTGTGGTGCCATAAGGGACAACATCAAATGTCAAAATAAGGGACAGCACAAGTCCACATGGATAACATCAGTAGCTCCTCCTTTATCTACCAACACTGTAGCCCCAACGCAAAAAGACACTGTAGTGAGAGAGAAATTTTGAAATCCAGGACACTTCCATGGATATTTCTCCCAATGAGATTAAGAACAGAATTTGAGAATAATCCCTATGTAACACACAGAGATTTTATATCCCAAAGTTTGAGATTTAAGATCATGTCCAGTATTAGAGTTCTAGAGCAGACAGCTGTGCAGAAGGCTTTTTCTATATTGATGTCTGTCCTGAGAGCTAATTGGAATTGAATTATCTTTGAAACTTCTGATCATTGAACATTATTGTATTGTAATCCTTGGAAACAAAGGGGGATTTGTGACTTCAGGATTTATGCAAATGTATAAACAAAACATTTCTTTGCAATTATTTTTTCCTCTGCTGGAAAGTCATCATCCAGTGCTTAGGCATCCACTAGTGTCCAACAGAAAAGCAGCACCAAAGGCTTCAACTGGTGATGAAAATGATGCAAAAAGAAGAAACAGTAATAAATGAGATTCTGTACCTAGCTTGTTCACTGAAGAACTTTCTCCTTCTTCTTGAAGAAGATGAAGAATTTATTTTTATATTGTCCAATCTGTTCTTAAATAAGATATTGGGTTAGTATATTGCTTAAAGAAGTGAGACACAATGTGCTGCCTTTTGGTTTTTTAGTTCCTACTTCAGGAAAAATAAGACAAATGATAAATTACGCACTAGATTTAATTAAAAGATTTAACTGACCAACCTGTTTCACTTACAGCAGTCCAAGTAAAAAGTTATGAACAAGGAAAAATTAAAAAATTAATTTGCCATAGCAACAAAACTGTTTGCAAACCTGCAGAGTATCAGACAATGTTTTATCTTGACATTTCCCCTAATGTTCATTTAATGGATTTTTTTTATCGCAGATTTATAGTGTAATTGGAGACTATAAAAGAACTGCATGTAAAATGAACGCTGACCTTTGCTTTATTTCTCTGTCTCCTCCTGAAGGCTGAGACAGTATTATGCTTTCTAATAAGGTACTCTGCCATATTTCAACTCCCTTTGCACTCAAACTTGACTAAATGATAAACCCTTAAATTGAAGGTCTGAAAATAACACTACCAATATTCTCAGAGAATATCACCACAAGCCCTACCTTTTGTAAGATAAATTTTGCTGCTTTCCTTTGAAGCCAGCTTCTTGAAAAATGTCGTGAACATGCATTTTTAATGAGTGCTTTTTAAAGTGTGATTTCATATATAATAAATATGTAACTTTTTTCCTGTCACCTTCATTTTCATCACCCATGTTTCCTTCAATTATTATGCTATCAAAGGACTTTATGTGAAAGATTTGTGAAAACAACTAAAATAACATGCAAAAAATTATTTCAGTTATGAAAATAATAGGAGATATAAAAGAGTGGAAAGTTTTAAATTAATGTATTATCTACAGATATGCTACAAAAAACATTTATGTAAATACAGAACAACTATTATATTGAACAGAACAAATACTTCTCTAATAGTTACATAGCTCTCCAGCAAACATTTGAATATCATTTATCAGTTTGTAGACACTTGGAAAAATAGTTGCTTAAGAGACACTCACAGAGAGAAAAGAAGATCCACTTTTCATTTAAATGTGACTTAATCCTGTAACTTACGTGCAACCAAAACTCACATTGTCTAACACTGAGGAAATGTGACTATATAAATTACTCTTTTGGTGAAAAATATTGAATATGAGACAAATGTTCAGCTGATAAAAGTTGAAGTGCTTAAGCATATTATTATGGCAGATGTTGATCTGACCTTAAATAACCAGAATAAAGTACTACAGAACTTATGTTAAATAACTAGTTTAAGTGCCAGTTGAAATATCAAATTTACATTTGTTTTGTCATGATAGGTTTTGTACACTCTTTCTTTTCATGCTCTATTTTCCCTCTTCTTACATTGAAATGGCAGATTATGAAAGTGGCACAGTGGAATGACAAGTATTTCAAAAATCTGCAAACAGAAGTACACGGAATAGCTCCCAGCCTTATTATAGAAAAACAGGACACTGGGACAAATAGCTTAAAGCTCCTTTTCTCCCTGCTAGGTCCACAAATGTCATTTTCACCTGATAAAGTCTTCTTTCTTCCCTCCTCCTAGATACAGGCATTATAAATTTAATTGTTCTTGGTTTATTTTTCTATAATTTTTTTTAAAAAAAACTTAATAGTTTTTAGGGTTTGCATTAATACATATTTTGGGCTAGTTTGTCAAGAGTAACAGTGGATCTTTAAGGATTAAATAAATGCCTGTATTGGGGTTGTGTGGCATGGTTTTGGTAGTCAGTGAGATACAAGGGCGACTACCGTTAAGAAGCTGCTAGAAGCTTCCCCTATGTTTTATAGAGTCAATATCAGCCAGCTCCAAGACCCACAGCTAGCCAAGGCTGAGATCATCAGCAGTGTTAGTAGGACCTTTGAGATAACATATTTAAGAAAATGAAAAACGTTACTGTGCAAGAGCAATTGCAGCCAGAGAGGGGAGTGAGAACATGTGAGAGGAGCAGCCCTGCACACACTCATGTCAGTGCAGAAGGAGAGAAGAAGGTGCTTCAGGTGCCCGAGCAGATATTCTCCTGCAGCCCATGGTGAAGAACATGGCGAGACAACAAGACTGTGGAGCCCCACAGTGGAGCAGATGTCCAGCTGCAGCCCGTGGAGGTCCATGGTGGAGCAGGGGCATGCCCGAAGAAGGCTGTGACCCCTTCTTTGGCAGGTTGGAGCAGCTGTTCCTGAAGGGCTGCTCCCTGTGGAAAGGACCCATGTTGGAGCAGTTCGTGAAGAACTTCAACCCATGGGAAGGACTCATGTTGGAGTTCATGGAGGACTTTGCTGCGGCAGGGACCCCACGCCAGAGCAGAGGAAGAGTGTGAGAAGTCCTCCCCTGAGGAGGAAGGAGTGGCAGAGTCAGTGTGTGATGAGCTGACCACAACCTCCATTCCTCTTTCCTCTGCGTGGAGGGAGGAGGTAGAGAAATTGGGAACAAAGTTAAGCCGGGAAGAAGGGAGGGATGGGGGAAGGTGTTTTCAAGATCTGGGTTTATTTCTCATTATCTACACTGATTTGATTGGTTATAAATTAAACTAATTTCTCCAAGTTGAGTCTGTTTTGATGTAATTGGTGAATGATTATGTTCTTATCTTACGCCATGAGACTTTAGAGATATTTTTTCTCCCCTGTCTTGCTGATAGGGTGGCTTGGTGGGCACCTGGTGTCCAGCCAATTGTATGATTATCTGATTGAATGTGAGTTTTGATATCTTGGTGCTATGTTCAAATACACGGTAGAATTCAGGAAGCAGTAGGAATGTAACATTAATACAGAAGTGAATAATGAATATTTTGCATTTCTGCTTCTTGGCATTGATGAAAATAACAAAATGAAACACTGAAAATACAAAGCCACGTAAAAGCTTACACAATGATAGCAATTTTGTTTCTTTATGAGGAGATAGTGCAGAATAATAAGTAATAACTGAAACAAACTCCTTAAAACCATACGAAACTTGCAAAATAAAAATATCGTTAGTTAATAGCCCCACAAAGCTGAACTAGTCAAGTTACACTTTGCAGTATGTGTACCTTTACTCTGATATGAGGCAACCGCTTAAAATCTTAGGGTATAAGGAATTAAGCAATACAAAATCACCTCAGGCAAATAAATTCTTGTTTCAGATGAAAGGCAACTACATTTTGCCAGAGACTGAAGAAAATATCAATTATTGTAACAAAATTTTTTCAAAACTTTTTTTTTCTTCAGCTGTTTTTCAACAGTTACTGCCAAGAGTGGATAAGATTCAGGAATATCCATATCCTAAGAATGCAGCACAATGGCGTCATTTCATAAAAGAGGTGTTTATCTGCTAATTAGATATAATCCAGCACCAGCTGAAGCATAATTAAATGTTGTCATTTAAAAGCAATTTGCATTATAAAAAGGCAACCAAAATGTGTAACTGAGAAAAAAATCTACGTAATTAGTAATTATGTTTATATTTTCACTTCTAAAAGTGATTCAGACTTTTTATCAAATAATGTAATTTTTTGAGCGTTGTTGACAGCCTTTGTTGAATTGCATGTAAAGTTTCCTTCCTGAAAGGATTTCTGTGTTCAAAATTATTTATTAAGCTAGAGTCTAGAATAAACGGGTGCTCCTAGCACACTTACTTTCATTATTAAACCTTTCCATCCCTTGATTTTCTGCATTTGTTTTGTTCTTTTTTTAAGAACATCCTAATAAGAGAAAGGATTTACAAGAAATCCTGGAACATACTGCAAAACCCGAGTGTTATATATATGTGAACTTATCAAGTTTAACTTAGATGAGAAGAAAGGTTATGTTACTATTTCAATTAAAGCTTTTCTCCAGAACTTTCCAAAATTGCACATCCAAAATTACACAACATTAACATTATTCCTCTCAGTAATTCATACCTGCACATATGATCAAACTCATGCACACACCATACATTTTTTATGCCCTGCTAACAGATATCTCTAGCATTCTCATTTGCTTCCTAGCTTGTATGCCTTATGAATAAAATGTCTTTATGGGAAAATTCCATCTGAAAATTAAGAAATTAGGGGTGAAATGAAGGTAGTCTGTCTGAAGTTCTTGTTTACAACATAAAACTCCAGCTTATCACAATATTTAACCACATGGCTATTTTAAAGATGAGCAACCTCACACAATTCAAAACTATTACGTGGATTCTTAAATTGAAAGTTACGGTTTATGGATTTATGAGAGGTAAAACATAGTCTGTATTATTGGAAGTTATTAGAGCCCAGAGACATGAGTCAAGCTGTGGCATCCCAATGGCCTGTCTAAGCAACAGCGCTGTCAGCTGGGGGCATCTGGCACTGCAATGCCACAGTACAGCTCCCAGGCACCTGATGGGACAGAGGTGAGTCGCTGCCTACGTGGTATGAAAAAATGCAAAATTTTCAGCTCACAAAGTCAAAGTTATGCCTGAGCAGTTCTACCTGAGTGCACCTTCAACAGGCATCCTCATTACTGTCCTTAGACACTAGCAGAAACCTTGGGCACGCCTTGCAGCTAGACACCTGGAAAGTTGCAGATTGCCTGGAGAGCTCTGTGTAGCTGCAACAGTGGGTGCTAATATCACAGGGGATGCAGAAGACATAACTTGCTGTTGGGTAGACAACATTGGCTGAGATCCCTGCAGAGGGATTATGACTAACAGTGTAGCCCTGGATGTGGGATGGTCTGGCTGATGAAGCCACAGTCTCTCAGCATCCTGGTCATATTTGCTGCATTCTCGCATAGAGCCCAGAGAAGTCAGGACCTAGAAAACCCTTTAGACACACCCAAAGCTAGCTCAGGAGCCTTGGACTCCTCTTAGAACCAGCAATCATTGCTGTTAAAATTGCTCTTTCACAGTTTGATGGTAAAAGGAGGCACCAAGGATCAAGAAATTAAAAAATGGCTTATATTTGAAGAAAGATTAGTTACTTTGTAGCTATAGGATTTTGCAATGCAAATACAATTAAAGGAACTAAGGAATAACATCAAAATTTTCTGATCTAATAATACTGTAATAGCTCTCAAAAAAGCATCAGTGAAAATTAAATACTTCTTATTGGCTTGGGAATATATTTTCAGTATACTTAGTAAATATAGACCCTCTAATTAGACATTGATAAAAGGGATGCAGCCTACTGAGCCGCTGGCCACCATTTCATACCACATCTTCATTGGCCTGCTTTTATTAAAAAATGCACATTCAAATGAATTTTATTTTTGTCTTGATTTTGAATAAAATGTTTCCAAGCAAACTCTGAAGAAGTAATTACACCAGTGTCCTTTTATTCTCTTTTTTAATGATACATTTTTAAGATCAATAAAACCCTCATTGCTAAGCCAGCTGTGTATTAGGCTGCATTAAAAGAAGCGTAACCAGCAGGTTGAAGGAGGTGATCCTGCCCCTCTGCTCTGCTGTCATGAAACCCCACTTGGGGTATTATGTGCAGTTCTGGTGTCCTCAACATAAGAGAGACAAGGATCTGCTGGAGCAAGTCCAGAGGAGGACCACAAGGATAATCAAGGGGAATGGAGCACCTCCCGTATGAAGACAGGCTGAGAAAGTTGGGATTGTTCAGCCTGGAGAACAGAAGGCTGTATGAAGACCTCATAGCAGCCTTCCAGTATCTGAAGGAGGCCTACTAGGATGCTGGGGAGGGACTCTTCATCAGGGTCTGTAGTGATAGGAAGGGGTAACAGGTTCAAACTTAAACAGGGGAAGTTCAGGTTAGATATAAAGAAGAAGTTCTTTACTGTGAGGGTGGTGAGGCACTGGAATGGGTTGTCCAGAGAAGCTGCGAATGCTCCGTCCCTGGCGGTGTTCAAAGCCAAGTTGGACGGAGCTTGTGTGACATGGTCTAGCGTGAGGTGTTTCTGCCCATGGCAGGTGGGTTGGAACTGGATGATCCTTTCCAGTCATCCAAAGGATGGTCCTTTCCAACCTTAACCATTCTATGAATGATTCTAGTATTTAAACAGACAAATCTTGCCTAATAGGTTGATTAGCACTGCAGTTAATTTGCTGGTCAAAACATACTCTGAAGAATGTTTTCAAATAGACTAAGATTCTTGAAAAACACTTAAAATATGTGCCAAATTGGGGAGACCAAGGGGGAGGTAGGTTAGCTTGTGACTGATCAAAACTGAATGCACTTTAAATTGACTACAAAAAGGTTTTTTTGTTGGGTTTTTTTGTTTGTTTGTTTGGTTGGTTCTTTTTATTTGTGGGGTTTCTTTCGATTTGTTTGTTTTGTTTATTTTTTTTTGTTTGTTTTTTTTGTCTAAGTAAAATTATAACCTTAAAATGTTAACATTTGGTAGATTGCTCTTATAAAACTGACTGCCTTCCTACCATATGAGCACCTTTTCTTTAATTACTTCTCTCGCCCCCACCCTGTGATTTTCTTTAAGATGTATAGCACTTTAAAATATTGCTCTGTAGCCCCACAAACTCTCAAGGACAATAAATATATAAATCAATAGATCTGACGTAAACTGCCAACTAATCTGAAAAGCGTTGTAAGATACTTCAAAGAAATCTCTTGCAAGTGACTCGTACCTGTCAGCAGCGGTGTAACGCTGCTGGAAAGGCATTGGAAGTGCATGGTGGAAATCGTGCATGTAACTGAGATTACTTCAGCAGAGATTACCTTTAAAAATAAATAAATAAATAAATCTCATCAAAATAAAACATGCATTAATTCCTCTCCTAGAGGAAGTTTCTAGCCCTAAAACAACTGAGTCCTGTTCTCACATACACACTTAACATATGTGTTGATGGAGTAGCAGGCTGCCATCATCAAAACTGCATTTTTGAGATATCCCACTCCTCAGTCTGCCCTTTATAGAGATCTCAAATGAAGTATTTTCCCAACTCCAGAAGAGAAGGAAGAGTGCATGATATGATTTAGAAAATCATTCCTAGTTTGGTTGTTGGTAAATGATAGCCTTTAGATGTTGCCCTTATTCTTTTTCCCTGTAATCATCACCCAGAGACTTTCAGCAGGTCTTTCTCTATTTCTAGTTTGAATCTTAAAAGAAATGGTACACAAAGATGGAATACATCAGTCTTTCTGACCCTGTCTTTCCTTTCCCTTCTCTTTAATACAATCACAGTCACATGAGCAGCAGCAGATCTCTTTTATATAGATAATTATTTTAGTAATATCATAGAAATTTGGGCTCTTCCTGTTTATATGTCAATACAAGTAGTACTGTAAATAGACATCATAAAAATAATTGTGATGGAGTCACAGATAAGGTTTCAAGATACGAATGAAAGTCTGACAATATTTGTTTTGTCATAATTAAACAGAAATACCTAACCAGAAAAACTCATGATCTAGGCATAAATTGACTAGAAGAGTGGCAGTGCTTTTAATCTGACCATTTCTTTGCCCTCACAGATACCTTCATTTAAAATTATTTAACTGAGATTGTGTATATTTTGATTGTACAAAAATTAATCTTGAAATCTTATAATCTCTTCTGATGGTATTTGTTTCATTCATCTTTTGATGCTCTAGTTATTTGATGTTAAATTATAAATCCTCCTACAACACTCATAGAAAACCAAAACCACTGTGAATATCAGGAGTTGGATTCATCTGGGTTCTGGATTCTTTCAAATCCCATTGACTTAAGAGGAATTGCCCAGTAAAAAAAAATCTATCAAAAGGGTTCAACTCCTTTCAGGATTAGTCTTTAAATGTCTCCTTTGGAGCCCTAAAGGAGTTGATTATAACATGACAGAGGGCAGTTCACTAGCCTGTGTTACAGATCCATAGATGTAGATCTATGTAGATACAAAGCTGAGTGGTAATTTGAAGGGATGTTCCCAGGACAGGTTAGCTTTTCATACCCTACCTCTCTCTCACATGTATATGATACCAAAATACACCAACTTCCCTGTGAATATGAAAGAAAGCTTCATTAGTGTACCAATCAAAAGTCATTTAAGCCATGCAAATCTTCTTTTCCTGCTGTGTGGAAGAAAAAGCTTCCGATAGAGCTAGGATATAATAAATAAATATCAAATCTCATTTTTTTACTGCACTAGGAAGTGGTGAAAAGATTGAGGCTTTAGCTAGAGAAGCTTTAGAAAGGAAGTGTGTACTTTTATGTACAATGTAGTATATTTTTGATTCTAATAACCAGAAGCAATTCTTTGAGAATGTCTATTAACTTCTTGTAACCAAAAAGAAAAGAAGTCAGGGTGTCATTTGAAGCTACCTGGGAAAATGAAAAGATACAAAGACAGATGCAAAAAAATTATACCACCTTGAACATAAATATAGGAATACTAAAACATTACTAAAACAGTGAAACAGTGATTTATGTCGCACTGTGATAGCACAGCTAAACACAACAGAATTATTTTATATGTGAGCAATATGACTACCAAAGCAGCAAGCAACAGGGTTGAAAGGTGAAGAGCAAGAGTAGTACATGGGACTACAAATGACTTGGAAATCCTGCCAGACACACAAGGAGGCTGCAGAGCAGAGCAAGAACAAAGAAAATAGCACCAGGAACAGCTGAGATACCACTCTTTAAAGGAAAAGAAAGCATTAAACATGGACAATGACCCAAGAAAGCTGTAGAAGAAAGAAGACAGTACACTTCAGTTCTCATTTCTCTTAGAAAAGACCTCTGAAGCCTGATCAGTTTGATCACAGAGATAAAGATGATCAATGATCATAGACTTCTGAGGAAATTATACAGCATCAGCTCCACAGTTTTGAATAGTCACAACTGATATAGGATGTGGTTGCAAAAGACTAACAGGTGTTTTATGTATTGAATAAATAGTGATAATGATTAATAATGTGTGAGACCAACCACAGGTTGAGATAATTTTTGCAATTCTCCTCCCCATCCCACTGGGGAGTGGGGGAAAATAAGCAAGCTGTATGGTACTTAGTTACCAGCTGGGTTTAAACCTCAACAGATGGTCTCCTACAAATTTCACAGCAGGCTGAAAAACCTCACTGAAAATGGGTTTGTTATGGCAACAAAGCTGTCTTGTAAATTTTAGAGCTCACACAACAAAACAACACCTGAAAGAATCTTTTGAAAGTTGCTTCTGCCATTTTAATCATTCTTCTTGAACATGCTTAAGAGCTATGTTTCTAACCTCTGTCAGCCAACTGAGATTAAACAATTTCCCACTGAAAACATTAACTTCAGAACCACTGTGGCTCCATTTCATTTCCTTTAAAGCTATTCTCTGTGAGCCTGATGTATTATTATTAAACCGTGTTATTTTAATTCTGGGCCGCAGAATTTGCACTGCAATCACATTGTATAAAAGCTTCAGCAATCAGGTATGTTGCAGGCATTCATTTGTTGCTTGTGGACAGGAAAGAGTAATACAATCCCCTCTCTCACAAACTGCACATTCTGAATTTTTTTTTTTCTACTAAAGGCAAAATAATATCAAAATGTTCTATAGACTCTGAGGTTTAAAAATCCTTTGGAACATCATTTTAGTCACTCCCTTCTCCCATCTAAACCAATTTCTTTAAAAAGCTAAAGTAACTATAACTAGTGTGTGAGACATGTGAATGACTTAGTGAGTATCACTAATCTGCTATGCATGTACATTGTAAAGTTCATCTCACCATCACTGTATGACAGCAGCGCACAAAAATGAAGGTGTTACACAATAGCCACTGACCACCAAGAAGGAAAAAAAAAAAAAAAGAAAAAGAAATGCTGTTATGACACTTCTTATGTATTTTTCTGTTCCTTCTAAGCAGATATTGAGAACAGCTCCTTTACTCTCCGACTGATTTTTCAATGACTGGCAATGTCAGTTCAATTTTATTATATTCAATCAAGAGAGCAAGCTGCAGAACTTCACTTCTTCCATAAATGAAGTGCTGGAGCTCCTTTTCATTCTGATTTTGATTTTTTTGGTTGGTTGGGTTGGGTTTTTTGTTTTGTTTTGTTTTGTTTTGTTTTTATTTTTGTTTTGTTTGAGGGCGAGGGGTTTTTGTTTGTTTTTTTTGTTGGGTGAGGGCGAGGGGGTTTTTTTTGTTTTTTTTGTTGGGTTTGGGTTTGGGGTTTTTTTAGTTCCACACTGTGAAAAAACACTTTCTTGTGTTTTTTTTTCTTTCACTGGTGTTTATCTTTTGAGCGGTGGCAGGAAAGGCAAACAGTCATGAACTTGGGTTTAACAAAATACATGTGTTTAAACAAATGTTACAAAGAGAATCATTGCATTGCTATAACTGCAGGCACAAAGTAACCTGCAATATACATCCCCTTTTTGCATGAAGGCAATGATTATTTCTTCAAACATAGCCTTACTCAGTGCAGAATAGAAACTAAATGTAGATAAAGGAAAACAGAGCATTAGCCCCGCTAATAACTCTAAACTGTTGATACTTGCACTCACTGGGTACAGAAGTCAACCCAACCTGCCAAATCCCAAAAGCTTTTTGACCTCAGCATTCAGCAGGAGAGGCAAGACATCTAGAGAGAATGTGGTGAAAGATTCTTTCTATATATTTTTTGAGAGAACCATGCACCTACAGAGGTTCAATTTATTTTCCAATATTCAGACATTTCTTGCTCTATTGCATGAGAAGTTTTTTTCTGTTTGTTCTCTAGGAAAGTGCTAGGATTTGAAGTGAAAAATATAAACAAAGTCAAAGGATAATACTATGTAGGTTTTAATAGCAGTTACTAATCTTGGTCTTCGTTTCCTCAGGAACTTAAGAGAAATAGGATGGCTAGTAACATTACTATAAACAGACAGCAAACTCTTTTACAGCAAATGAAACACCCTAAAACTTAATACCAAAGCGCTTATCTATAATCTAACCTGTAATCTAATTTGTAGGCAAGTATTATAAATGTAATTACGATCCCTTTTAGCATACATTGTCATTTTCTTTCACTCAGCCATTTATAGAGCTCTGTGTTCCTGAACAGAAAAGGAAAGTGCTAGAACACAATTTAAAAGGCTGTCATTCCAGAATTTGAACAGCAGCAAAATGTTGTCAGCAAGAATTAAAAAGTTATTGAGTATAGTTTTGCTAGTGTTACAGAATTTTGACTTCTAACTGACAAGTTTTTTCAGCTCATTCATCCCCTCTTCTGAATTTTCAAATATCTTTGAATAAATATAGTAGTTTTCATCATACCGCTTGTTCAAAGGGTATTTTAGAAGCATATTTTCCTTTAACCTTCCCCAGTTTGAAATTAAGATTGCATAACTTGCATATTAAGCAAACTTCTGAATTAATTTCCTTTAAATTGAAATAGGAATCCTTTCGCTTTGTCAAAGTATGGTGTTTCAGTGAAGATATTTGTGGCTAAGGGATGGGTAGATCACCACACTAGTGTTATCTCCCTGCTTCAAAATATTTATTTCATGCATCTAAACCAGCCATAAATCATAAAATCTAGGATTACAAAGAACAAAATCCAAAACAACACATAAAAAAGTTTCTGCAGTGACACAAAAATTAAAATCCCTTCGTTTAGTCTAGGAAACATGTTATTTATTAAGACTAAAAACTAAAAACAAACAAACAAAAAAAAAAAAACCAAAAAAAAACAAAACAAACAAACAAAATAAACCAAACCACATGCATGCACATAAAAACAGCTAACCAAACCGAAAACCCCTAAACCCTCAAATTCCTGGTTTAGGAAAACTTTATTCATTGAGATTCCTGTAAGAAAACTGTTTCTGATAAAACCTTTTCCCATAACCTCATGTAAACTACCAGAGTGAAGGTCGTACAACTGCACATGAATGCCAGCATCTCTTCTATGCATTAATCCATTCTATTTCTTCACAACAGCCCTTCTGAAGTTTCCTACTTCCTCTAATCGTGATCATCACAAGTGTGCATGCCTTTTGGTCTGCATTTCAAACCCTTTTCCTGGAACCATATTAGCTTTCACTGAGCAGCACTTATTCCACTCCTTTTTTTCTCCCCAGTCTGATATAGATCTAAATTTTTGTGCATGTGTAGACTATGTTCTGCTATATACTCAATAAGGCATACCTTTAACTAGCTATTAAAATTGCCAGTTACTTCTTGGTATTGGGTTAGAATTGGATTTTAAGGAAATTTTGCAAAGGAAAAAAAGTATCCTTGTAGAATTCCTACATATCTCTTTCAAAATCCTGTGAATCTTACAAAGTTATCCAATATTCTATCATGAATGGCAGTCATGTAGCTACAGTTATACAGACAAACTTTTAGCTGTCATTTTGTAATGCAGCTTAATGGGTATTAAAGGAATTCTGCTCAGCTCAATGGTATAAATAGCCTTATTCAAATTAGTAACATAAAAGTTCCCTTATTATAAGGAGGTTGAACTTTTTGTTGGCAAAGGATTTCTTGTCTCATAAGCAGTGATCTCAGCCTTCCACTGGGAAATACTGAGATTATATCTCAGACCAAAATAATTGAAACTACATTCCGTATTCAGAAATTGTTTCAACTGCTCTTCAAATGAAAAGAAGACCATACAAACCTGTTAGGTTTTTCAACTAATCTGTACAGTGTTTGTAGTTTGCAGTTAAGTCTCATTCCATGTCTGTACCCATCCATTAAAAATGAATAAAACTGTCCAAGAGATAAGATCTATGTAAGGACAGTCAGGTGTGTATACACATGAACACATGCACACCTATACAAAAATAGCTTGCTGTAGATGTTTCTCAGTCAACAGTTTGTGTGAGAACAGAGTTGTTGCAGGAAAGGTCACATCAGGGATTTCCTGTGTAATGCCAATCCTGAGGCTTGGAGGCCATTAAAAGATGACTTAGGGCTGCCCTCAAGCAAAATTCTGAGAGAGCAGAAGTTTTGTCAGAGTCTTGCCAGAGTTAAAATTCAGAGAGGACAAGATTATCCCACAGCCATTTCTGCTTTTCCATTTTATAACTGGTAATTTGTCTCAATATTTTTAAACATTTCTCTCCAAACTCCTCATACTAATCCCATAATTTACTGCTCATATTTTTAATCCGTTTTTCCTCCAAGCCCCTAATCCTTCGCCTCTTCTTTTCATTGTCCTCACTCTTGTCCCTTGTACAGCCATTTAGTTTCTTTTCTCCTGAATAAATTCCATTTTCTACCTAAAGCAGTAAACCATTGTTTTATTAATACAGTATTTGGAGCTACAGCAAAACATACTATGAATGCTTCCTTTAGATGTTCTATCTTTCCTATTAAGTTGCAAGATCTTTAAAACATGGTTTCTGATTAAGGTTTTCCAATGCCACCTTTTGCAATAATTAGTTTAATATAAAACTTTGCAGTATTTGCTTTTGTACTTTTCTGTGCCCTTAACAGCTGGATGACAATTTCTGATCTATGCAATATGATTACACATCTTACACAACTGGACCTGGAATTAGATTCCTCTTTTCAAAACATGAGTTTCTCCTGAAAGAGTATATTATTTTTTCCTTTTCTAAGCATAGTGTCATAGTTTCTAGAATCTCTACATGCTGCTAATGATTTATAAAACTATATATGTATGCTTTCCTCATACCATGATTCAGAATGTACAACCCTGATTGCTGTTTCATATAATCTTCAGCATTATGGCAGCCTAAAAGGCTTGTCAAGACAAGCAACATACCAAGCAATTTTGAAACCCTTTTCTTCTGCATTTTTCCTAATTGATCCTTCTGTCTTGAAAGGGAAAGATAAAAGGGAGGAAATGGTTAAGATGAGAATTCAGCTGCCATTAAGCTCACCTCAGGCAAGAAAAAAAGGTCTCCCTGTGTTGCAGTATGTATGCATATGTTTTTTAAACAGTAAGAAAGTGGAAAAGCAATTGCTTTTTCTGGGCCTGTAACATTATATATGGGCATATACAGAACTGTATGTTTTACCAAATAATTACGTTCTCATAAAAGCAGCTGTTATTATGAATGTGTCTTTCATCTCTTCAGCTATCACTTAAAACTACACATATCTTAGAGAAAACTTTTGGAA
This sequence comes from Psittacus erithacus, assembly GCA_009867235.2. NCBI lineage: Eukaryota > Metazoa > Chordata > Aves > Psittaciformes > Psittacidae > Psittacus > Psittacus erithacus. The sequence continues at coordinate 13,678 of WYDI02017664.1, read as the reverse complement.
GAAGTAGCAACATTTTCTCTACGACCTTATCTTGCATCCTGGAAAGATTTTAGCTGCATGGATAGGAAGCACTCTGTTCTCAGGTAATGCGTTATAATTTTATCTTTTACAATAGATTTTGACCATACCATAGGGCATTAGAAAATGTTTGTGTGTGTGCGTGTGGCCAGTACTGAGCCAAAATTCGGTGAAGCATTCTGTATTGACCATCTAATTATACGTCATTAGGAAAGTCCAGAACCTAGAACTGGGTTTGTTACTCATCTCAGAAATCCAGGGAGTTTCTCCTCATTTTAAATACCTATTTTAACTTCATAATTCAATAGATTCTATATGCAAGTCAAACATAACATACTTCTGCCCCACCTATGCAGTGTGCCCAGTTATGTTCCTTTCTAGAGTCTTAGTTTATGGGCCCATATTTTATTTCTGGTATTTGGTGTCTCAAGATTAAATTGTTAGGGCTCGCATTTTGAGCCTGAGACTTGCAGAGCTGCTTAACACAAGATGAAGAGAAAAAGCCCCTAGACTTGTCTCATGTAGTGATAAAGGGATAAAATGATCCTAAATTAGAATTTCAGGAACTGAGACATTAAACGATAGATACAGCAGTTGCTTATCTGGTACTAGGTACGCATTCTGTATTCCCTTTACACACACCCCCTTCAAATTCCATCTTTCTGAGGTGCTTTGAAGTAAAGATGCTTTGAAAGAAGAGAAAGTCTTAAAGAAATAAAATTAAATACTGTAAAGTTATAGGAAGTAGAAAGACTGTAAGACAAACCAAGAAGTCATTTTGGAAACTCCCAGCAAAAGTTAGCAGTGGCAAAAGTATTTTATGATAGTTTAGGCATATCCATAGCCATCATACATGAATCTCCTGACCTGTTCCTAGCCACACATTACACTAATGTTACTGGTAGGGCAGAAAGACTAAAAAATGGACATGATAAACACAAACTCTTTTGTTCAGGGGAAATCACCGCTACACTAGTGAGTTAGGGCACAGCAACAGGGGTTTTAGAAATGAACAGCTTACAATTTCTTACAGGTTCCTACAGGTTCCCAGAAATACAGAAGCTTTGTCCATCATTTAACTCTGCTTCTAGATGTTAATTTCTTTTATTTCAATTTAGGGTATTTGTCCTGCTGCTCAGGCATCCATATTAAAATTCTTCATGATAAATTTTATTCCAGACACAGTCATTAAGCTTGGAAACAATATTACAGCTTTGTTCACATAAAGATTCAAGTTCATTGATGCTTTAATCTTCCTACAAATTATAAGCCATATACTCATAGTTTCATTGCTAAAGCACTACAGCAAAGGGGTAGAATGAATATTCATAAGCTAGATTGACGCTTCAGAGCTATATCATCTTATCTTATGATCACCAAAAGGCAGCCCAAGATATGCTGTGTCCTTCTCTCTACCTCAAAAAGCAGATTGCTTGAATTTACACCAGCAAAACCTAAGTTATATAAATATATAAGGGTTATAGGAAACATAAGAGACTTCAGAGCTTTGTTTTCTTATAAGGTATAAATACCTGGGCCGTATCCTCTACAACCTGCTTCAGGATCTTTCAAGTTCTGTTTACAGGTTATAGCTAGCTTCTGCCTCTTTACAGGAGAAGAAATTGTGCCATCAGTAGCTAGTTTGATATGAAAGTTTCTATCCATTTTAGGCATCTGAGAGTGACACTGTGGAATTTTGCAGCACATTTTGATCTTATTGCAATGTTGCATGCGCTTAAATTCTAAATTTCCATGTTTACTGCTCTTTGGATGCCCTCTATATGCAAATAGTTTTCAGGTTGTGTTCAAGTAGGAGGGAAAGTTTGAGGAAAGACCTAACCATTGCCCAGTTTACCACACATCACTCTTCAATAAAACTAGCACATCTGTGACTTCCATAGTATTGATTCCCTGCTGAGGTTGATTTTATCTGGAACTCAGTAGCATAACTGTACTTATACCAGATTAGTGCAATAATATGTTTGGGTCCTCACTAGTCCTTCTGTAGTGTTTTCTATTCTTTTCAAGCTCACTTCCAGACTCATGGTCATCTCTTTGTTTCCTATTTAATCTTTCTACTAACAATAATTTATCACTCCTAAATCACAAAGATAAATAACTTTCCCCAACAGATTTCTGCTTCTGAGAGAGGAACATTTTGCCACTAAGCTAAAAACAGAACTCCTGACCTCTCTCTGTCCAACTATTTTCTTGGTGGCTGAACTCAAGTTACCATTTTATTCTTCAATTGCCTTTATTTGACACAAGTCAAGCAACTGCACTGATGAAGTCTTCCGCAGATCACTCAATCAAACCCTTCTACACTGGCAAACTCTTGGAAATTCCTCCAGGGATTCCAAAATCATAAGTGCACTTCAGATTTAAGTACACAAACTGCTTTCAAGATTAAATCAGAGCCAAGTGCCCTCTGAGTTTTATTCTATTCCTTTTGAACTGCATTGTCTAAAGACACTGACTGCTGCGGGCTCAGCAGTAGTAGTCATTTTTCTCCTTAGTAGCTGGTGCAGTGCTGTGATTTTGGCTTTCAGTCTGGGAACAGTGCTGATAACACTGATGCTTTTAGTTACTGCCCAGTAATGTTTATAATGTTTACTCTGACCAAGGACTTTCTGAGTCTTATGCTCTGCCAGTGAGAAGGGGAAGCCAGGAGGAAGCAGAAACAGGACATCTGACCCAAACTGACCAAAGAGGTACTCTATACCACAGCATGCCATGTTCAGTATATAAACTGAGAAGGGTTAGCTCACTGCTCTGGTCAGGCTGGGTATCGGTCAGTGGGTGGTGAATGGTTGTATTCTCTTTCCTTGTTATTTCCCTTATCATTATTATCATTGGTAGTAGCAGCAGTGGTTTGTATTATACCTTAGTTACCGGACTGTCCTTATCTCAGCCCATGGGAATTACATTCTTTCGATTCTCCTCCCCATCCCTCTGGGAGCAGGGAGGGATGAAGGGGGAGAGTGAGCGAGTGGGCTATGCGATTTTCTGAGTTATGACCCAACTTAAACCACAACAAAGGTTACACGAGTTAAGACAGTAAAAGGCAGAAGGAATTGACATACTGTTTCTGCTCTAACAAAGTTCTTATAACCTACAGTCAGATGTTGAGCAACGACACTAATCAATACTAATTTTAAGGATACGGAAACAAACTGAAATACTGTATCCTGGGATGCATGAAAAGAAACATGACCAGCAGGTTAAAGGAGGTGATCCTGCAAGGTAGTCTTTCACATATTTTCTTCTGTACAAGAAGGAAACTGAAAGATAAATTTAGTTTCTGAACTCATTCAAAATATTCAAATAAAACATGGAGATAAATGTTCAAGGAAGCAAAAGGAGTTGAGATGCAGCTGACTTAGTCTGCTTAGTGAGACCAAACTTCTCTGGCAACAGTTATGGTAAATCTAGGCTTGTGAAGTCTTTCAAAGCTTACTGCCATACACAACCAAACATTTTGATGAAAAAGTTCCTTCTGATGTTTATAGTACAGGACCTGTACCCTCAGAAGATTGCAAGTCCCCTTTAAGCAGTGTAATGGTCTGCAAAGCAATGTCAAACCAGTTCTATGCATCAATGAATCCATCTTCAGCCTTAGTGAACTAAGAATTTGACAGGTGCCAATTCAGGTCTTTCAATTTCTTCAGATCTCTGAAGGCAAGAATATAAAAAAGGGCCTCTGGTCCTAGCTAACGTTTTCTGTAACAGTCTATTTGTACTCTTTGAAGAGTTAGTATTCCCTTTCATCATTTCATTACCTTCAGTAAACCACAGCACTCCAGTAAACTAAGGAATGGTGATCCAGCATCAGGAGACATTTTCTCTGTGTTGTTAGTGGCATGCATCTCCAGCATTTTCAGATAATTATAATCTGCAAACTGTAGCATGCAATACTTCCAGGTGGGAACTTAAAAGTTGCTGTTATTTTTTAACCACCCAATCCTAATGTACAAAGACAGGTCAAAATAACCCACTGATATTTCGGACTTATTTAAGAAATCTGCAGTCTATCCTGATGTAATTATGAAGCATTTTGGAGGAAAAGTATTTGTGTGTTATATTTTTACCACCAGCAGAAACATAATCTCATACATATAGAATCTGGCCTTGACTTTTCAATGTCTATTTTCCCCAGTGCAATGAATTTTCCATTTTGTCATCAATTTGTTATCTTAATATCTCCTATTTTCAGAACACCTTAGCACTAGCTTGTCGTAGCTTGGAAAAAAAAAAAGGCACTGTTTTTGTTTAAAGCAACCCATCCTTGATTACCTTGCCCACCAGCAGAGTCTTTCTTTTCTCAGTTGACCCTCCTCAATATGTTGCAGGAACAAATTTATAACTAATTCTTACCAACCTACCATGACAAAATGAGTGTAAAAACAGAAAGTTCCCTGTTGTGGGACAGTTTGATTCTGAAAAACATGACACGAAATGCCATTTCAGAGAATTATTTTCTATTAATCCTGTCTTTCTCTACATAATCTTCCTTCCTGCATTTAATATTTTTATCTTTCAGTCAAACAATATATGTAAAAGCACACAATAGCACAGGTACACAAATTCTGAGTGGGATCCTCTCCATGGGCTACAGCTTCCTTCAGGCAGTATGGATGTCTGCTGCAACACAGTCTTCCATGGGCTGCAGAGAACACTGTAGGTCACCAATTTTCTGCATGGGCTGCAGGAAAACCTCTGCTTCAGTGCATGGAGCACCTCCCCCCTGCTTCTTCACTTAGCTTAGTGTATGCAGGGTTTTTCTTACAGCTGCTTTGCAGCATTTTTTGCCCTTTCTTAATCACATTACCACAGGGTCACCACCAGTGTGGCTGATGGGCTCAGCTGTGGGACTATCTTGGAGCCAGATGAAACTGACTCTATCTGACACCAAAGGCATCCCTACAGGCAACTCACAGCTAAAACTTTGCTATGTAAACCCAACACAACTGGTTTAGTTCACTTTATTGTTTTCACATATTGTTTTTAGTGTAAATCCTAACTTCTAACCAGATTATTGGTTTTAACTTAAACCAATTTTTTTAAAAGAAATAATTCTTACTAATGAAAAATGCAGTTCTTTTGCTTATTCCATATTTGCATTACCTTGCAGTATTCTGATCATCTCAAACTTGTAAGCACCATGCATTAATTTTTAAATCCTGTGCGTTGAAAATAACAGAGACTGAATACCTACAAAGAAGTTGCAACAAGAGAAACAAAAAGCATTAAAATGTTTTAAAATAAAAATGATTGCAAACATTCTTGTGGGTTTGATTTTATTGCTCAATGAGAGACACCCCATTTCTCATGCATTTCTTCACAGAAAATTTTAAACTTCATGCATTTTTTAAAAATTTTGCTGCATAAAGTCAAGAATGTTGAAAAATTGAGATTTCACTATTCCAAACAGCGCACGTACCCTCTATTGCTAAGGTCCAGAAAATATCTTTTTCTACTTTTCTCAATAGAATTTTTGCAAGGAGACTCATTCAGACAAATATAGCAGAAAATGTAGCAATACAGTATGGTAATTTCTTTAAACAATATCAAGTAGAATATTAACCTGTCATAAACAAATTTGCAATTAAACTTCATGATCAGACCAGATATTCCTGCTTCAAAAAAACGGATGACACAGGAATCTAGAACAGAATTTCATAAAATATTTCAATTGTCAGTTTGCAAACAAATAATAATAAAAAAAAAATCCTAAGACATAACATAGAAGAAATTTGATATTTCATTTATCAGAAAGTTAATTACAGCAATAAAAGCATTGGAGAGGGTATGGATACTACAGTATATTGCCTCACAGGCTAATTTTCACACACTTTAATAAAAGAAGGGCAATATAAGACAGAGCTCTGAATGAATTCCTTGCTGTACTTATATTCCCAAAATGTATGCTATGCAGAAACCTTTTTGAAGGCATATGTTATTGCTAGTTTTCCCAATGTTACCCAGAAGAAAACATCCTCAACTATATTTCATAAATGCTATTTCTGCCTTCAATATTGCAGAAACATTTGTGTGTCTTTAAGTGCTAAAGTATAAAATATTTTTATGCACTGTCAGTGCAGATATAAATATTTTTAAAGGTGGGTATTTCCTGATGAAACAACATTAATTTACGGAGTACTTTGAGACACTGGTCTATGTATTATTACAGACAATGAGAAGTGCACTGGAGAAGAGCAGACAAAACTATTACTGTAGAATCTAACAGTAATAATTGTCTCATGCTCAACTGTATCTTTCAATAATTCAAAAATAATTGAACAAACATGGTTGCATAATTTCTCATATAAGTGAATGAATTTGAATCTCCATTAACCTATGACTTAAAATTGAATTAATAAAAATATTTCAGGTCTGCTTATGTTCTGTCAATAGTACCTTGCAAACTTGCTATTGAAACTCAGTCCTTACTTTGTATGCCAATATCACACTCATATCTGCCTCAGACTTTTGTTTTGACTTCATTAAGAAACAAAGAGGAAATAAGCTGCCAGGTGACTAAGAAAGAAAATGGGAAAATTAGCTAGAAGAGAGTGATGTATTTCTGATAAAGTGGGAAAGCAGAAAATTTTATAAACAACGAAAATACCCAGAAATACAGAGAACTTGTTGTAGACTAAGACTATAGACAAATATTTATACTTTTCCTCCTTAAGTTAAAGTTTCAGTATTCATAGTAACATCCCTCTAGGACTCAAATGCAGCTGTCAATGCTAATTTTTGAAGTTCTTTCTACAGCTTTACATGCCATTGACAATTAGTTCTTGTTGGTTTAACTTCTACCAGGGTTATATAAGATTTTCTGAATGGCTGTAATGAGTAGAACTATTGAGAGGTTAAATGTGAGCAGACAATTGCTCATCCACATCAGGAGAGACGGGCTTTTGATGGGGTCTGTTAATAATTTTTCCTGTCCAAATATGTGTATGAAAATCTTAGGTAATTATGAGGTAGTTTGATGTCAGACGTATCAATATACTTGATGATTTACACTTCTGTACATCTATTCATCGAGCAGCTCATTGTTTCAGCATTTCTAGAACATGGCTGATACAAAGATGTGAATTGCTGAGTTCTTAACAAGGATGAAAGACTTAATGAGGACAAAGAGTCGAATGCTGCCTAGTTGGGGAGAAAATAAAAAACAAACAAAAACCCTACAAAAACAAATAAACACACCCCCCCCCCCCCAATATTTTAGCTAATACGACAGTGATAACATATAAAGTTATGCTTTTGAGATTGTTTAAAGATTACCTTTTGGGATTATTCTGCTTTACGGTTTCTTTCTAGATAATCCAAAAGCTTTAGTGGCTAGCAGAGTGCATAGCTAGAGCAGTCAAAATGACCCTGGATGAGCTCACATTTTGAACTAAATGTATTCCAAAATCATCCCCGCTATGAGGGGAATACTGGAAGTATTCATCTAATCCAGGAAGATTAGTCTGATATCCACATGCAAAATAACTCCTTCTACATGGTACATCTCCTAACCTCAAGTTCTGGTGGCATTTCATGCTTGTCATGCTTTTCTCATATTTAGGCATCTGTAGTGGCCACTGTTAAAGGACAGCCAGGCTAGATGTTTTCATATTCTTGGAAGTTTGCGTAGCACTGCATCGGCTGAAAAGCTAACTCAAGAGAACATTACTAGAATGATAATGGTAGTGAGCATCATCCATCCACTTTCTGCATAGTACCTTCATGCAAACACTGATTTGCAAAGTCCTTGTTTGTCTCTGACCTCCACAGCCCAGCATCTCTGTTTTCATTCAAGAAGGTAGAAATGAAAACTATTGATGTGCTGTCATTTTCAGTTTAAATACAGTTTCTGTGTTTAAACCTGATGGGGTCATTTGGCAGAGCTACCAATGAAAATATTTTATTTGGTAAGAATTCTGCTTGCAGAAAAGTTTGGTCTTCAAATAGAGTTGGCTGTGAGGAAAAAAAAAAAGTCCTAGTTAATGTAGAGGTCTCTGATACTGAGACATAGGAATATTTGGAAGATATTATATTTATATTTAATGAATGGGGATATAGACATATTATTTTATTATAAATATTGTAAATTAATGCAAGATTTATGATTTTAAATAGTTTCTGTTCTTAAAATTAACAATTATTTTTCTTGCTGACATGCCCACAAATTAAATCTTTATGGTATAGCTATTCAAGCATATTGCAAGCCACTTTTTTTTTTCCTGGGATAGAAAAAAAGAATAAATTAGTTTTGTTGGGGAAAATGAATAAGAGTCAAGTAAAAGTGGTTTTTCATTAATTTATTAAATGGAATAGCATGACATATTTCCAAACAGCTATGTTTTGAAGATTTTTCAAATTCAGAAAATGACTAAACAAACATTTTTTTTTTTTAATCAAACAAGATGATTAAGATACTGAAAGAATGAGCAAGATGTTAATAATTTTAAAGTACAACAAGCATGAGTAATGTCAATTTACTTTGGAACAGATGGAAGAATAGCCTAAAAAAATCATAGAGATAAATGAATCCAATTCCCTTATTTCAGTAGAGGATTTTCTTTTTTCTATGCCATGTCATATCTAAAATTAACATTAACTGGTTTGCCAATACTGCCTTTCTTGTATCTGTATCTTGTAATGTGAACCAGATAAGCAGTTCCGCACCAGAACTAGAAATATAAATTAGAAACATTTTTAAGCTGACATTTTAGAGGGCTTTATATTTTGTAAAGAGTTTGTCTACAAGTGTTTTAAAGGCTGAACTGTATGCAACAATCCAAGCAAGTAAGCAAGGTGATACATGCTCCAGTTGACTTAAGGGGGGGGAGGGGGAGAGGGAGGGGAGGAAATGTGTTTAGACAAAAAGACTGACTTTGAAGCTTGAACTATAACCCTTTGCATTGTCCAAGTTTTCTAACCAATTAATTAATAATTAAGTACCAGTATACCTCAGGACACTATTAGCTGTTTCTAGTTGTATTTCTTACCAGGACCACAGAGCCTCTGTCACAGTTGAGAAACAACTTAATTGACTGCTGAAGTGATCAAGGCTAAACGAATAACATCTTCTTCTTTCCTTTCTCTAAACCAGGGGGAATGACACCAGTAAGTCATTTTACCCTGTGGCGCGCCCATACAATGGAAACAGCAAAACGCAACACAGATATAAGTTGAGCAGTCAATGCCACAGGTAAGCAGAGATATCTTTAACCATCTTTGAATAGAAATACAATAAATAAAAAATAATAGAACAAAATAATATACTCATTGGAATAGATTCAGTAGTATTTGTGAACGTTTCTGAGACTGTAGGTGAATTCTCAGTTTTCACAGAACACAGTAGTAAGACTTAATGGAAGCTTAGATCAAGATCTGTTTTACTTCATTACAGTGTTGTGGCTTCTCATATATCTCTTGAATTCTGAGCAGAATCTTTGTGCGACTATCTGGCGTATTTGGTGAAATTACTGCATAGACTTCCGCATAGAATATTTTTTGTATTATCATTTTTAAGAATAAATTAAGTTAGTGTGTGTCAGGAAGGGAATACACTTGTTCTTCCTGACTTGGGGCAGAAGCAATACATCAATAAGCATTCAATTTTCCATAATTTTTCTCTTTATTTTATGTGATTCTGTGTTGGAACATTATGTATACATCACATTTTTATGTCATAATCTATGCGCTTTTGTTAAGTCAGCAATAGAAGTTTATCAAAACACTGTTACTTACAAGTGAACTCTTCCTGAAATTTGCAAATGATGTAGCTTCAGACACTTTTATATAAGATTGTACAATTTATTTAACATTTGCTTGGGAGCATAATCTATAGTCCACAAAATCATTCAGTCATTGCTCACTGTGCTGTAAAAACAGAGAAATCACTGTAGCATCTCTTCTTTAAGGGAAAGAATATATTGTGGACTGTTGCAGAGAGAGCAAAACAACTGGGTTAAGGAACAGTAATCTAAAGTTGTGAAAAATGAAAGATCCAAGCCTGTGCCATGGCCTTTAACCATAGAGGCCTTGTGAAGAATTTACTCTAGCAATCAGCTAAGCAACAACACAAACGACTACAAGAAACTTTAAAATATAGTTTTACCCAATTCTTTTCTGCTTCCAATATGCTATCATGGGCAAATTTGCCAGATTTAAAGATTGTGGATCACTGGCCATGAACTTACATCAGAAGACACATTGTGAAGCTTTCCTTGTGCATCAGTTCCCCAGTGAAAGACATCTTCATGCCATCTTTAAGAAGTGGACCATATATCACACATTAGCTGAGTTTCCTTTGATATTACTAACTCTGTAAGCATTCTTTAGATGTGGTTTTACTGACAGAAGTTCAAAGCGGGAAAATCGTCCCTCATCCGTTCTTCCTATAGTTAAAGAGAATTTAGTAAAGCTATGGCAACACGAAGGACTTTCATTTTAATATTTTGCACCATCTCATGACTTTTGCGCATTCTGACCTCTTGTATAAGGATTTTTCTTTTATTGGTTATTATTATCTTTTTTCTGGTAATTACTTTCCTGTATCTTGCTAATTAGTAAGTAGATATTTAAATTTTCAAACCTAATCTCCTAATGGCATGAAATACATGGCTGGCAAGCATCAAGATATAATGAATTCGGGTGAAGTTACAGGCATTTTGAGGGGTTCCTTTTAATTATCAATATTTTATTGTATTTTGGTTTTAAGCAGGTATTGACTTGCAATTTATGCATGCAGTTCTCCATAGTACAATACATTCATGGGCTATAAAAACTGAAGTAATATTGAAGGGAAAAAAATGCCTTTCCTACTGTTCTTTATTTTTTTTTTTCTGGTAGCGATATCATATTTGAATATCAAACATGTGGTGACGTGAGTGGAGTACGCTACGAGTCTAAAATCAGTAATAAAGAGATTTTGATAATATCCTATATATACCCTGGGGAAGACATTGCATTCGAGGGCTTGGTGATCTCAGACAAACCAAGTCTGCTCTATCAGGCCTTGTATTTTAAGCTTGAGGAACACCTATAAGTGGCTGCTGCAAGAAAATCTGCATGATGGTGGGTATGATGAAACAGACAACCCTACTGCTTGTCAGGGAATGACATATAATTCTGTGTTTTATGGTAGATGAAAGGCATCATGGCATGTGAGGGAAACTGAACCTCTCCTCAGATGGGATCTGTGCAGTATGTTGTGGGGAATATTTATCCCAGATCTGTATAAAAGCAGTGTTACCAGCATCTGAAAGGATGCAAGATTTACTCACAGCCTATTTTTCTTTTAATTCTATTTGTTAAAACGGCTATTTTATTATGCTATTTATTGTTGAATTTTTCTCTTTGAAATCCAGACAGACTTATGCATTGTACCTCCCCATCCATGGTGCAAAACACTATCTTATGTATTTGTCTTCTAAGTATATTTTTTAAGTGCTACAAATGCATTTATAAAGTAATTGTAATCTTGAAATGAATATGACATCTATTTTTTGTCTATAAAACCAGGTAAATAATGCCTCAGCTGATGGTTGACAAGAAAAGTGAAAAATAAAAGAAAGACGCCTCTTAGACAAAGAGACATCCTCTCTCAGGGTGAGGTTTGATAGTGAAAAGGCAGAAAACATACGTATTAGTAGAAGACTAAACATCCATGTACAAAGTTCAGAGAAACAGCAGAATATGCCCCACAACACTGATCAATGTTAATACAGCCTATCGTGGTTAAAGAGATTAAGTCTTTTTTTGGTATATTAGATTTTACTACTGTTTTAACATAAATTGGAATTTCTAGACAGCTTCTAGGACAGAAAGTCTGGATGTCTGCATTTGAGAAACATCTGATCATTAGAGGACTTGGCTGCTGACATTGTTATGCAGTTATGCTCGCAGCAGCTAAACATACTTTTAATTAGTGCCTAATTTTGATGGTTTGTTGTTTTGTGGTTTCTTTAAAGGAAGCATAGTCACCTAAATTACAAATTCAAAGCAGTCTGATTTTGCACAAACTATGCAAAGACCGATTGATGCCAGTTGTGCTAGCCTCCAGACTTTCTTTCTCTAGTGAACTGCTTCTCTCTTCATAGTCCTTTAGAACCTGAGCATATCTTTACTCTGTTCTGAATTTTCTGCATTTCTTTGTCTCATAACTATAAGGAGTCTTAATTCAAGTCTCAGAAGAATATGCAATTTTTGATACAACTAAGTACAGTCAAGGCAAATCATTGAATAATAATATTTAATGGTCCTCGCATAAAAATGTAACTCCTATAATGCATACATCTCTCCTCTTTCCTAAAACTACACTTGTACAGAAGATAAGGTGTGCAACTGAAGGACTGAACTGCCAAGACATCAACTTTAACAGAAGAACTCATTTATAACAAGCAACCAAAAGTTAAAATCTTCATGTGCTGGAAACCAGGAAGGCTGCTGCATTCAGAGTAACCTTTCTTATGGCAGATGGTTGAACACAGATACTGGGAGATATCAACATTATGGAAAAATTATTTATGATGTATATGTTATGTATGCCCACAAAATTCTGCTGAATGTTTTTGGAGAGCATTCATTTCACTTCCTTACAGAAGTGAATGTAAGATTGGAAATTATTCTCTTCCCTAGAATAGTAAATCACTCGCTTTTCTAACACCTAGCTGAATGATTGCATATCACATATTTTCTTTCAATTGCTAAGAATTAGAGGCTCATTTATCTTTGGAAACAGTCATCTTCATTAACAGACCATTTCTTAGACCATAAGAGGCTGCAATAGATAAAAAATTTGCCATGACTTTAAAGCCCTCAATAGCTTTATTTTCTGACTCTGCCAAGGCGAAAGATTCAGCCCACCATGAATAAACAAATTTAATACCAACAGGGCATTATTATATATAAAGGTATTGGCTCCCAGTCTCTAATCTGATGTTTTCTTTATTTTGGCAATGTAGAAATTCATGTCAAATAAACCAAGTTAAAAATTATATCCTGCAATAATTTTGCTTTACAAATAGCTTTTAATTCCCAATTTACTTATTAAACTACAGTATTTAGAGTCAACTATCATATAAATCTTCACGCTGAAAGAATTTCAGGCATTAGCCAACTTCAAGACCTCTACTACATACTAATCAGTTGCAGACTTATCTTGCTTCTAAAAGGTTGCCTGCAATGTTTTCTTCTATGAACTTTTTGCCTACTACTAGATTCTCTCATGAAAAAGATACCATTCATCTGAAAGAAAACTCTAAACTAGCAAAAATAAACTAAATTTGTCAGTTAATTATTTTCGGTTTACAAAATTGTTTCTGACGCTGAATCAGTAATGTGTTGATCAGTTTTATGTAGTAATTTTCTGAAATATTTGGACTACAGTCCTAGCAAGTGCTACCAGTTCCAAGGAGCTAGAAGGACACATTGACAGAATTGTGTGGAAATCAATTTCACTGGATTGCCAAAAATATATGGGAATTAAAAGAAGGATTGCTTCTCTTTATTCACCATTTCTCTTCATTCTTTCTCTAGTTCTCCTATAATTCACTACAGCCTCTGTCGTGGTTTAAGCTACTGCATGAACTATCTCTCGTTTAATTTGCTCAAAGGCTTGTTGTTGCTCAGGGCCCCATTTAAAATCATTTTT
>WYDI02017658.1:2547-19634 GCA_009867235.2 Psittacus erithacus | reverse complement strand
CCAGAGAAGCTGTGGCTGCCCCATCCCTGGCAGTGTTCAAGGCCAGGTTGGACACAGGGGCTTGGAGCAAGGTGCTCCAGTGGAAGGTGTCCCTGCCCGTGCCAGGGGTTGAAGCTGGGGGAGGTTTAAGATCCCTTCAACCCAAACCAGGCTGTGATGCTATGTTACAATCATCAGATAAACTCAGTCAGCTACATTAAATGTACCTTCAGTTTCCTACAGAACATTAAGTTTTACATTAAGCTGATCAGGAAGGCTTTTGACAGAAAATGTACAGCCTTGGTTTTCAGTGGAAGTGAGTGAACTGCCCAAGATCAGGGTCCAAACAGTCACACCCAAGGTCATCCAATTTGTACAGGACTGCAATAGTCAAAGCATGTAACTCAGTACTAGCTTAGACTTTAACTGGAGATACTGCATTGAGGAGCTATTGGGAGTTTTTCCTCACTGACTAACTAAAATCACAATTAAAAATACATGTGAAACTCCCAGAACCGTAAAGTGAAGCACAATGCTCCAAGCAGACCTATCTAGAATGCAATGGGAATAAAGCAGCTGTCAAATGCCTACAAGTTAAATGTCATCCATTCTTCTATTTTAATTCAGTTCTAAACAATTGGAAGTGTTTCCTAACCCAACCCACAACAAATGAGAACAAATGTTAAAACACATGTTCAAGTCGATGATAAAACTTAATACTTCATCATTAGAAAGCTACTGGCTTTTAGGTATATAAAAGCTATTGCAAGTTACATTATGACTGAAAGACAATCAAGACAAAAAACCCAGATCTTTGAGTCAGTCTCCAAACTTGTTTTCTTGCTCTTTGTCAAGTTCATTATCGAAACACATGATTGGTTTCTTAGTTTAATATACATACTTACACAATGGCTTAAAGTAAGGCATAATCCAGCTGGCTGAAGGTTTCAGTAAAATGTCTCTGTTGCTTTTATTGATAATGACTGGTTCGGATTACTGCTGGCAAGAGTAACATAGTCCATTAAAGAGGAGATTGAAAAAGAGCTCTCTTTAGTACTACTGTCTTCCATTGGTTGGTTCGAAGATCACATGTAGTGCAGGCCTTTGGACTCAGGAAGCCTTTCAAGAAATTCACCATTGAATCAACTTGGCATCAGGGCTTGAAGTTTTAAGCAGAAGCTGCTCAAAGTCTGAAGCCATAAGTGTGGTTTTTACAGAAAGCATTCTGCATTCCAGAGAAAGGACAGTATCGACCCAACGTGAAGCAGAAACAGAAGTTACCATCCAAAAAGCCCAGGGTAAAGTTCTGGAAGATCTAGCCAAAAAGACAATGGTAGAAACTTAACAGCCAGACATCACAAGAGAATCCAACTCAACATGCCAATGGAGACTTCCAGTTTAAAAGCATCACCTCTGATCATGTCACTGTCGTAATACTTTTGTAAATGACATAGACTCTGAAGAGTCTATCTCCCATGCCATTTGAATCATATTCTAGGATCCTACAATACTTCTGATTTCTCTTTCAATTTTAATAGGAAGTGTTCGAGGCTCTCTGGGATTGTAACTTAAGTGTAGAACAGATCAGGCACCTTTGATAAAACCAAATGTTCTTGGATGGAATAATTAATCTGCACATCGGATCATCCCTCCATAAGTACTAAGACTCAATCATGTTACACAGGAAAACGCACAATTTCAGGTATATAAAATAAGACCAGATGCATCCCAAAAAGGTTTAAATTCACAAATTTAGTCCTCCCCAATGTCATGTAGCAAGACGTGCAAAATAACAGGTTAGCTCACAGCCTCATTCCAGAGCCTGACAGGCCATGCTTTGGCCACTGCTGGGACAAAGACAAAGCATGACCGAGGCAGTTACTGAGGAGCAAGCAAGCTTTAAAATCACAACTGATTATAGCACTGTATGTGCTCCCTTGGGAATAAAATCGCCAGGTGATTTTCTTCAGAACCAGAAATCACAATTCCATCCCTTAAACGAGTAACAAGCGGTAGCCCAAGCCCCCAGACACCGGACCTTCTATTACTTTAACATTTTCCCAACACAAATACTGCCTGTTAAGCTTAGTACAGTACTTCTACCTATTTTCTTACCTATTTGGCTTGTGTTTTCTTCTTATAACATTAAACATTCCTAATATGCTTTTGCTTCCAGTGTCCCTGGAAGTGTTCACAAACCATGCAGACAAGACCCTTAGTGACATGGTTTAGTGGTGGCCTTGGCAGCCCTGGGGTAAAGGCTGGACCTGATGATCTTAAAGGTCTTTTCCAACCTAGTTTATTCTATGATTCTGTGATTCTGTTTTCAGAACAGCCCTAGAGTTCACACAAGTGCTTAGAAAGCTTCCTGTAGCTCCATTCATCCTGCCTTTCAAACTAAACTGGTAACCAACTCAGGTACCTGGAGTAAAAGACAAAGACGAATATGTTAAGAGATGCATTTAATGCACCATGGTAGTATAAATCCTTTCACAGGCTGGTAGTTAAACCATTCTCTGCATTTCCTGAATGAGTTTATACTAAAGCATTCCCTTATATCAATGGTTTTGACAAGTAGGGAAAAAGCAAAGGTGAAATAGGGAAAGTGCTAAAAAAAACCAAAACCAACAAAACCCCAAACCCTATGTTTCTCTCAATTAAGCATTGTAACAGACTTGTTCAATGCTTTTCCTCCATGTAAACCTACACTATGCTAAAGCAGCAAAATAGCCACACAAGCACGGAGTACTGTGTAAATAAACTTGTAAATACTACCTTGCTATGGAGAAAATGGAACGGTCAAAGGCATTCCCTAATAAAATGAGCATTGAAATCCATACATCAGAACCCTTGTAGAGCACCATATTTCAGAAAGATGTTTGAATTGTATAGCTGTACTGAAGCTGAAGGCAGAACATTCGTTGTTGGATTTGATGATCAGACTCCCAGAGAGGTTCCTCAATGAACGCAAACACTACTAAACCAGTCCTAAATACATACTGGTTTTACATGGATATGTTTGTGAGGGAAAAAGAGTTCTTATCCCACTGTTTATTCCAGCTGCTTTTGCTCTGTATTTACGCCTTTGCTTTCATTGTTGTCCTGATTCTGACCAGCTGGCTCCTCCTCACTCTGCGCAATAGGAATTTCTGACTGGTCCCTCTTTGTGGCAGTATCAGGCAGTTCCTCTGCAGCTGAGGTGGGGCCATGCAGCTCCTTCACATGGAGGGTAGGACTGATCATTTGCTCTGTGTTTTGTTGAGAGGCTGGTACATTGCTATCTTTGGGTAGCTCAGGGCAGTTGACAGGAGCTATCACCAAGGGAGGCTGAGGTAGGTCTTTCTGTAAATGGAAGATCACAGTCAGAATGATGGAAAGCAAGAATTACCTGCCCAGATATCAGGAGTGATGGTCATAAAAGATGAAGATTAAAGGTCCACCATCTCTGTTACCATTGTGGACACATGCATAGTTATCCCATCTTTGTGTTTTACAGTACACAAGGGGATTTTTCTTCCAGAAATGCGTTTAATTGCTTTCTGATTGATTATTCCCTGCTGATTACACAGGAAGAGGCAAAGAGCACTTTGGCACTTGGTCACACTCTGGTTTTCCCCACACCTATACTCTCAATGCACTATAACTGACAACTTTCTCATTGCATTTCAGATGATTTTGCCAACAACTACATTCAGTTCTCTAGAGGAAAGTTGTGAAGTTAAGTTTATCACAAATAGCTGAATAACAAAATAAATATGATGGGGGGGGAACCTTTAGCTTGATAGATTTGCCCTTCAAGTAATTATTCGGAATCTAGAATTATGCATCCCAATGGAAATTACTTTTTTTGGAATCAAATTAACTTCACTTATGCCCACAGCGAAACAAGGTGATAATTTACTATATTGAACTAGACTTCTACCTTCATAAGCAGAAGACAAATATTTTAAGGATTTATTTAATAACAGAAATTATTATTTTAATATTTAATAATAATAATTTCAACATAGATTAAATGAGTAAAACTTTGTCCCAATCCAGAAGGAGAGATGAGATCGACTTTAATTCTCACTAACCAGTTTAAGTGGCCATAAACATTAACCAAAACCTCCCTGAGGCAAATAAAAATATGTAAAAACAAGCAAAGAATCAAGCAAAACAATAATCTTTGGGTTGGTTTGATAATACTGCAATATTTTACTCAACTTTAAGTCTAGTTAGGTTTTTATAATATTAGTATTTCTTGAAGACACTCATATCAAACTGGTATTCACCGCAAAGCCGCTGCCCGTCCAGAACATTGCAAGCTCCTTTCTCCAAAAAGCCACAGCAAAGCTTGTGAAGAGGGTACAGGGCACCAAGTAGAGGAGAGCAGGTTGGCCCATCTGCATCATTGCCAAGGCAACAAAGGTCATAAGGAGGCCTATGCCATATGCTGAAGGGAAATAAAACCAGCAAAACCCAGTTATTCAGATACAGCTTTGCTCAAGAAGTAAATAATGAGCTAGAGGAGCATCCTAACAGGAACTTTGTTCAAGTAATATGCAAAACAATATCTCCAGTATTTTTTCTGTCACTTTCATACATACCTATGGTGCAGGCTACAAAATACACTCTGGATGACTGCACCTGAATATCAAATCTATGGCAATAGGCTACCAGTAAGCCTGGGAAAGGAAAGAACAATTACAACATGCTTTCAACCCGTTCATGCATTAAGATACACAAACCCATCAAATTATCTAAGAACTTCTAAGACTCCCTCCTCCCCTCCCAAGCCTTACTTGGGCACCCCAGTGTTTAAGAGTTATGAGAGTATCGTGCAGGAGGCTGTACAGCCTCCAGAACAGGTCTCCCACAAGCTCAGTGTAACAGAAGCACTCTAATAATCAAACTAAGATCTACAAATACACAGATCCTAAATAGAAAACATCAGCCCATTCTTAATAAACAGTTGTAAAAATCATGTTCACAATAAGATTAAGTTCATCCCTTCCAGCTCCTAGTAAAGACAGGAGAAATTTATGGTTAATGTCTATGCCTATGATAGGTCACAGGGGACACAACCAGGGATGACACAGTTCATATTTCCCAAAACCACAAAAATATATAATTTCACAGGGAAAAAAGTGAAAGGCAGAAGGTACAAACTTGTTTTCACCTGCAGCAATGCCAGGCATGTCTCTACATACTAGCTAAAGCCAAAGTTGAGAGGAGATGTGGTAGCCACACAACATCCAGAGTTTCTAACAAAATGATGACACTTTGGGTGGTCAGGTAGGTATGTACCCAAATCATAGCCAAATAGACAAATCACCTCCTCTATCACCATACTACTAAATACGTTTTATACTATAAAATTAATTGCTAAACCAACTCTGGAGATTTCTCTACATTTCTTGGCATCATTGCATGTGAAATTGAACCATAAGGTTGATGTGCATTGAGTTTGTTAAGGGAAAAGGTGACTAGTGCAGTAGTCAAATTAAACTGAAACAGAAGTACGAGAGGTATAAACGGGTATCACAGTGCAACAAGTAAAATTGCTCACATGCTAAGCAAGAAATACCTGGAACTAAAATGTCTCCAAATCCTAGAAGAGAAAAAGGCCTGTCACACAGAGCCAAGGGTGAGAAGTTCAGGCGTGGAACCTTCAGGACCATTGGGAGCTTGGAATGAGAGACACAAGCCTTATGAAAAGCTGTTCCCTCTACATACCAACACCACCTATCACCATTTGCTCCTGTTGTAGTGAAACTGCAGACTTCAAAATAGAGCAAATGTCTCTTTTTTTAATATATTACAGATTCTTTGAATCTTATTTTCTTGTTTAAAATATTTTATTAATGTTACTGACAACAATTAACAAAACGGATCTAAGGTACAAGTAATAAATACTTTCTAAAAACAACCTATGAAGACCAAAGCTGCTGTGATGAACCACTAAAAGTCTGATCTGCCCCTGTGTTTGGTACAGATTTCCAGGGAGCTCAGGAGTGCTTATTTCCACATTAAATTCTTTTCAGATTGGCATCTCCCTTTCAGCTTTGTGGCCTTCAAATTCTAGAGAAGTTGAAAGTGTAATAGCTAGAAATTAGTGCTATGCTTTCAGTCTACATGTAGTACCTTTTCATGAGTGGAAGAATCAGTCGGACCTGCAGCCACCTCCACCATTATACTCTCCCCCGACTAAAGGAAAAAAGAAGGGGAAATTGGAAATCAGCACTTTACTCAGCAGGTCTGGGATCATTTAGGAACACACTGCGAGCAGCAGGCATTAGAGAACTACTTTACTTACCTGTGTTAGAAAAGGTGTAATAAATACAAAGAATACATCATACACAAAAAGAACCAGGAGGAGCAAGGTACAAGCCTGAGGAAAGAGACAAGATACTTGGTATTGACATCAGATGCAATAGTAAACAGCAAAGAAATAATCAGCAACTTAAGACTATTCAAGGCAAAAAGCTAACAAAACCAAGTGAGCAAGTTATCTGTCTTCATTCCTAAATATTTTAAATGGAAGAATGGGGTCTTGCATGCACCACAGAAAAGAGGGTAATTCTTAGACAAAGTTACATGTTAGTCCCTAAAGTTCTTTATAATGTAAAATCAGGAAAAGATGATGGTTCAAATTTCCAAGACATCTGAAGAAGTTCTGCATTTTCTCTGGAGGATGCTACACGTGGCTTGGAACAGTATTCACATTCCTTTAGCCAATTTGTACAGGGAAACAAATCCATAGCTGAAGATAACTTGAAACAGAGTTTGAAGAGCTGTCTAAGGGGCAACTAAATGACTAATTCTGATTTTTATCTTAGGATACTGAATAAGTTCTGGAAGATTTGAAAAAAGCACCAGAATGATGCTTTTTGTATGTCAAATCTGAGAACAAAAAAACCCCCAACACCCAACAAAAACCAACCCCAAACAGCCTCTCCCAAAACCCCACAAATGAGTGTGTGGTGTGTGATTTACTGGTGCTCAACACTACAGGACTCCATGCATAACAATCACATAGCACTTATTGGTCTACATTTTAATCATTACTTCACTCTTTTCCAAACCACACGTGAATGGAAGTGCATTTCCAAGCCAATGTACTCCATTATAAGCAACTCCTCTGTTGAACTATATACAGGCAAACAACCTCTTTCTACATTTAACTTTTATACCTTAAATGTAGGCAGGCGAATTGTTTTCAACATATAAAGACAGAAAGCAATTCCTAAAGCATCTTGCAGAACCCAGGCCCACCTAAAGAAAGAGAAGAGTAACATTTTTGCACGAAGCAGTAGGAAAACCAGACCAAACCTTGTCCTCACTAAGGACCTACTTGGACAAAAAACTATTAACATCCTTGTTGTCAGTATGGATTCACAAATGGGAAGTTATGCCTGATCAAACTGAAGACCTTCAACAATTAAACGACTGGTAGGTGGGGGGAGAACAGTGAGGATATTGTCAATCTAGACTTCAGTAAGGCTTTCTACTGAGAATCTCCCATAAGGTCCTCATAGAGACACTGATGAAGCACAGGCTGTATGAGCAAATAGCGAGGTGGTGTGAAAACCAGCTGGATGAGCTCAAGTGGGTACCAAAATATGAAGTGCTGGACTCCTTTGGCCTGAGTATATGTGTACTGAGTATATGTGTATCAGCATTTGCTGATAAACCTTTGTGCAGGAGACATTCAGGTCCCTTGCAGCTTTGAGGCAGAAAACGGATTTCCTAGTCCTATTCCCAGGTTGGAATAGCTCTGCAGTACTTCTGTACTACTCAGTCTGACACTTATGTCTCTAAAAGGTGTTTGAGAGTTGATATTTCCTGGATATATGAGTTCAGTCAGTGAATGATCCACAGCCTTAACACAGAAAACAGACCCCACAAAGGCAGTAACAGGCATTCAAGGCACAAGCAAGCCATCTTTGGTATCACCAGCAGAAACACTAGCCAGCATTTCAGTTGCACCAGAGAATCTCTGAGAGAGGAACCAAGTTGATGAACTTGTCATGTATGTCTGGGTAAACTGCAGCATCTGGGAGTGACAAAAGGGGTTAAAAACCCCCCCAAAACAACCCCCAACACCCCTCCCCCTTAACCCCCAAATTCTAACAAAAGCAGTAAGAACATGCTATAATTAGGCACAGGACATCTACAATTATTTACTCATACCAGACAGCTGAGAGAAACTAAAGATCTGACAATCTTCACAGCTCTTATTCTCATGGAGAAGTAAGACAACTTGTGTCAAACTTTCCATGCCACTTCCGAAAAGCTGTCTTAAGCCAAAGAGATCAGAATATGGACTGAGACTGAGAAATTAAAGCTTAACAAGAGACAGTTGTCTATAACTTAAACCAACATGACAAAGATGAAGCACATGAGGAACAACTAAGAATTTCTGCCCAAGTCTCTAGTTTCTTTCTTATCACACTATAGCCTGGTCAAGTTTAGGCTTCTATGGATGTCAGTTATTTATACTATAAAGCATACTATGATTTCTAGCACAGATACTAACGTATACACTTACTGATCTTCATTTCTGAAGACTCCCCAGACTACACTGACAGAGATACAAAATACTGCCAGCAGCAACATCCGGACCTGTGGCCGCTTGTGGAAATAAGGCAAGTTGTTGTTTGGGATTCTGAAAATGAAACACACCAAAGCTGCAGTTGTCTGTGAAGTTCCCCATCTCCTTTAGAAACATTATGAAGTCTGAAACCACCTTGTAAATCCCACAGCTCCCCAACATGACATAAGATTAATTCTTCCCATTAAAAATGCAGAAGTTGCCACATACCTACACTTTCCCAAGGGGAATCTTCTTACAAAGGGTGACAGACAACTGTAAAGACCAATTGATGCAGCCAGGCAGAATATTCCTATGATAACATAGACTGGGAAAGACAAAGTAGTAAATTCAAGTAGGATAAGGTAAGAGATGCTTTTTTGCCATATGTTGGCTGAATAAAGAATAAACAGATCAAAAAGCCTGAATGAGAAACAAGGCTTACATCTCACTAGGAAAAGTTAAATTCAGAGCCTTGAAATGATTGTTAATTAGATCTATGCTTTGTAAGGATCTAATTCTAGCTCGTTTTACTAAGGTGTACTTCATGCAATAGCTACTTCAACAAATCAAGTGCTTCTCTTCTCATTATGAGTATACATGAGCATCATAAGGCAACTCTTAAAATCACTTAGTAGCAAAATGAATTAATACAGATGAGATGCATCTTTCATAACTTCCTTAGCAATATGATGGAAGTTCCAGTGCATTAAGCTCTCATGTGCTTTTGTCAATCAATTTAAGAAGTGATCAGTAGAAACTTATCAGCTTTATAACAATAAAAAAAAAATTGATCCTGGATCCCATTACTTAACCTCAAATTGAACAATAACATAAAGACCAGTATAGGCTTGAGAATACCTCTGATAAAATAAAAAGTGGAAAACATTAAGTCTTTATCTACTTAATAGGCTTTAATGTTTGAAAGAAGCTCTACGATCACTTAATTCAACCTCTCTAAGAGCAGGTACAGAAATCTACTCAGTGGGCTTTCTTACAAGGTTTTAAATCATATTGGGATGAAGAAACATGTCAGAAGACAACCGTTTCATAATGATTTCCATAGAAAAACATTCTTGAAATGATGGCAGCCTTGTGATATTGAAGATGTATCAGTACAAATACAACTTTAAAAGTACCTAAGTGGTCATAGAAGAAATAAAGGAGGATCAGCATTGAGCAGCACATCACTACAAACACACAGATCATTATGGGAGTCACATCAACTGTTTCATCCTCATGTTTCTCTGTGCCATCATCACGTTTGTGCTTCATGTACCGCCTGAAAGAGTAACACAACTATAATCAGTCCATTCCTTCTGCAACAAAATGGAATAGGGCACTGAATCTTCAACACGGGGAGAACATCTTCAACATTGAGAACATGGGGTTGGAAAACATGACACGGCACCAATGCCTGTGCACTGATTTCCACTCAAGTCAGTGAAACTCCACATTTCACATGGATGTATGAGCATCAGCTATAATGTGATGCAAAAATCAGTAAGCACTGCGTTAGCTTAACAGCACAATTTTTCATTCACTAAGAACTCAATAGAATCCCAAAATACTGCAGAATAATTTGCTGACTTCAGAAGAAGTCCTCAAGTCAGGCTGTGTATATAAAGCAAATGTTAGAAATCAGTGTGGCACAGGTGACCTCCTCCCCTCACTGGCAAAAAATAACCATAAGATTTCAATCCAAGACTCTTAACAAATATAGCATGTATTACCCAACTCTGTTATCCTTTGGCCTTCAAACCTCACTGCAGAGCTACCAAGTGATCTTAGACAAATACCACATATTCTTTTTTCTGGGAAAGACACAGGAAAACTGACTTACTACAATCCAGGGACTCACTTTTTAACGTCTCTGCTTCCTGCCCAGTAGCCTCCAATTGCAACAGTCCCCACAGCCATGACAAATATAATCACCATGTTATAGTCCAGCACAGGCTCATTTGGTGCATATAGTGCCCCTCTCACATGGGTGCCAAAATTCTGCAGAGGTAAGTACAAGTTATAAATCACTGCCAAAAAGTTACCTTAGCAAAGGTTCAGTTAGTTAGTTTTCACCAAGCAACCTCAGAATCAGGTTTTATTAGAAATACTTAAGAGTAATCTATTTGCTGTACTATTAGTGATGCTCATTTCCAGCACCAGGCTCCATTTTAGTTTCATTCTGAAGGTGAGAAATAGACTCCCAAGAGATGTGGGTTCCTTCAATATATATTTTCAACATAATAATACAATCTTCATTATTACAGCTCTCTACAGATTCATAGCTCTTAAGATGGACTTCAAAAACTGTTGTGTGACTCATTTAAATGAGATAATACAACTAGAGAATTTAGTATCAAGTTTACCTTGCGAATATCTAACATATCCTCATAGCTGAGCAGAGCCACAGGAATATCAATCTCTTCATATTGAGTCCTGTTACCCCCAGGAGGAACCTGAAAGAGAGTTCAGTCCAGGTAAAAACATACTGATTTCTTCTACTGCTTCCAAAAAGTTACAGTTGCAAATTCTATTTCTGTTAATTTGGGAAATATTCCAGAAAGGAAAACAATGGCAGCAAAACCTCAGAGTAAAAATGTATGCCTGCTTCCACTAAAACATAACTCAATAAAGACTGTAACAGCAGCAAAGAAACTTCAAGCAATACCATTTGCATATCAGGTTTTATGAGCGATGTGTGCACCTAGTATTGACTAGAGTATCCAAACCCACTAATTTTACAAAACATGCAGTGGTGCTGCTCCAGCTGAATCTAAACCACTGGATTCACTGTGATCTAGATCTCATTCAAGGTAGCAGTATGAGTCAATAAACCAACCCCTTTCTTTGATTCCAGTATTTCACACAACGTAAGGATAATTCTGAGCCCTTGACTTGACATGGGCTCTGTGCAGCATTTCCTACTTAAATGAGTACCCCCTCCACATTCTCCCAGATGGATTATTTCCATGCATAACTGTGCAATGTATGTACATGCATAAACATACATATATTATTTATTTTAAAGAGAAGCATCAAATACCAGCAATGAGCACTGAAGACAATATCTAACATCAGAGGAGGATCAGCAATATGGAAAAGACAGAAGGACGCTTACCAGTCTCTCCTTACTAACAATCAGCAGCCCACGAGCTCCATTTATCTGAGCAAGCCTCACTTTCTCATAGAAGGTGCAATTCCCTCGCATCACCATGGGGATTTGATTATTAAATCCCCCATGAGGCACATCAGAAGAAGAACACAAAACAGACGCTGTCTGATTCTGCAGTTCCAAGAGTGACTAAAAAGAAAGAAATCAGTTAAATGCATATACATATATACATAATAAAATCATAAAACAAGTCAGTAGCAGAAACCAGAGTTTCTAAAGGACAATTTAGAACTTTCAAGTAATGGAGTAATAGAGCACTCTGAGAAACTTGAAAGCTAAAACCAGTGCTGGCCTTTCTATTATGCAGGGTCCTGCCTTGCTTCAACTTATTGTACAGAATTCTGCTCGCAATAAATTTTGGGTTAATGTCCTTGCATTTGTTTTCCTCAGCACTACTGCTGTTCTGATGCGTGTATCCAGGATGCAGGAGGAGTACAGCAAAGTGCTGTAATAGCTAGGGTGGCACAGAGCTGCAGGCTGAGAGGATGAAGAGGTATGAACAGCTAGAAACACAAATACAGGCTGGAGTAAAGTACAAAAGCATGTCCAGGTTGGCGACGGCAGGTTTTCAATAAGCTTGGAGCTACTGACAGCTTGACTCTTACATCAGTAGTCAGTTATACAGGCACCTCCTGGTACAAAACCCCCTTTCCAACTGCAGGTAAGTGCCATTCTCATTTAATTGGTCACATTGTACAAAAGGAAGATTTTGGTTTGAACCAGGAATAGCTATTACCTTGGCATGCTGCCGGGAAAAGAATATTGCTATCATAGCAGTGCCGAGGGTGATCTTAACAGACAGAAATATCTTCTAAGTAGAGCAAACAAAGAAGTTATTTCAAATTCTAATAATTCAAGTTAGAAATTTCCCTGTACCAAAGGCATTTTTGACCAAGTTCTTCTGCTTGGCCAGGTACTTACAGCTTTACCCAGATCCTGTGGCAAATGGGCCCACTGAGAGTTGAAGAGGATACAGTAGTCTTTTCCTTTGCTGCCTGGCATCTCTGAAAGGACATGTACCATCCCATACTCACAATACACCTGAAAACATAGTAAAAGATTCACAAGATCACATGAAATGGAAGTGATGGCGGTAACTTGCTGCTGCCTGCCCTGCTTTGTATCTGAAAGAAAAACAAAAGATTCTACAAAGTGTCAGTACCTGTGCAGGGAATATAGTGAAATTTGTTCTCATTTGCTTCTATCATACTTCAAACAAGTACAGATACATTATGCAGACTGCATGTACACACCAACTGGTTTAAGAATCAAATGAAACCTCGCTGGATGTCTATAAGAAAACAAAATGCAAAAAACCCCAAAAAACACAGCTACAATGGTACATGTAAGTATATAACCAGAGCAATAGTAAGAAACTGGACTACTGCAGAACAGATAAGAGACCTGCCATCCTGCCCCTGGGCTTATCAGAACTGGTGAAACCTTGCTCTGGAGAGAAACACAATGTAATATCCCTAACCACTGCTGCTTTCAAATGAGACAGGAAGTTGTGACAGACTAATCTGCCAACATCTAGTTTAACATTCATGAGCTAAACAGACTAATGAGTTGATAATGATACAGTTACACTCTTACAGCTGCATCTTACACATTTGTTTCTCCAGGCAGCAACTGAGAAACAAGATGCAGAAGATGACTGGAGGCAGCACCAAAGTTGTCTTGTTCAAAACCCACACAAAGAATCAATCACTCTCATTTCTCCCTTTATTTCAAACCCCACTACACAGAAGTTATTCTGCACCCTGAGGAGACACTTTTTGGACACTAGTGTTCATTAAGTGCTCTAAAACATATTCCACTGGTCCTGAAGTGTGCTTGGCATAGCAGGTGACACAGTTTATTTCACTGCAGATCAAGGCCACTTAAGCAAAGTACAAGTTCTCAAGATAAGAGACACTATTGCACATATGTGATAAGGAGAAAATGTATTTAGCAAACCCAACTACTTGCCAAGGTGGACTTTTTAACTCCTATCTCAGCTATTTATCCAGAGCAGCTAAACCCCTTCCATCAAAAGGAACGCACAGCAAAAAAGAATCCATTATTATCATCATCTTGATTTTTCCAAGAGTAACAAGCCACAGAGATCAAAATACAGACCCAGGCAAAAGACCAGAAGAAAAGCATTTCCTGCTTCTTGTTACAGGATCTGACTGGGCTTAAACAAACAAACACTGAGTAGTTCAGGTCTGAATATCACCTGTACAACTGCATCCAAACTCTCTAGGCAGCTTCGCAGGAGCAGCTCCCTGTGATCCAACAGTTTCATGCATTTGAGAAACAATCAATCTACGCATCTAAAAGTGTTACATTTCTAAGATACAAACTGCAGATCTTTAAACCAAGAGAAAAAGTACAGGGTGTGTTGCTATATTTCCATTTCAATAACCATCACTGGGACTCAGTAACAATCCCAAATGGAACACTGGGGACAGTAATACCTAATTATGCCTTCTGAGCAACTTAATGGATGTTTTTTAAAGAAGTATTAAGGGAGTAAAAGGTTCTTAATGTGAAATGATCAAACCATTTTAGAAGCTCTGTGTTTCTGTATATCAAAAGCCAAGTGAAGAAATCAAGGATGAGAGGAATTAAAGTAGATATGAGCAGGCCTAAAAGCAGAAGAGGATGTACAGAGCTTTAGGAAGCCCACAGAGAATGAAGCCCATGGAGAATGTGGATTAACAGACATTGTTACATAGCAATTCTCATTTAGCACCTAAGCCTAGTTCTGAAGTCCATCAATAGCCACTACAAGATTGTTCTCATCCTCCCACCTCAGCAGGCATCAGAGGTCCTTGTTTCAGTACCACAGAGCTTTGATGCTTCCAGTTTTGTTTTTCTCTATGTCACCAGGTAGCAGAGAATAAAAGTTCAAAACCACACAGCTGATGCACTGGGATACTAGCAACGTGTCTGATGATTCTTAGTTCCTCGAGTTCATTTCATATGCTACATTAACCCATAAGGAAACGTAATCTGTGCAGACCCTCCATCATGTTTCTACAACCCCAAAGGCCATTCAGAAAACAGCAGCTGTTGTCACAATATGGTGTTTTAGGATACTGGCTTCTTACAATATATATAATTTAGGAAGCACTGCAACAAGCTTCAATAGGAATGGGCTTCCAAGCCTCAAATAACAGAATTAACATCTCCCAGTTAATTAGGGAATCACCCATTTTCCCTATATGAATAAGGGGAGAATGTTTGCAATTAAATATCTCACCAACCCAGCATCCATACAAACAACAGTGCCCTGTCACCAGCAAGACCTCCGCAAAGCTGGAGCCCTGCAAGAATCCCAGCTTTATGGAGACTGGTGCGCAATTAACGCACAGCAAAGCGCTTTATATAAAGCTGCAGAAGGTTTTCACACAACAGAAGAGTAAAGTCAGAGAGCCCAACTTAACAGGGAGCCGAGCCAATCTAACTGTGGCATTAAGAGCACGCTTGTTTGCTCTGAACCTCATCAGACCCTTCCATGGCTTATTTAACACATTACAACTGCAGAGCGCTCCCTGGGCTTTTTCGCTGAGCGGAGTTTTTGGCGATATTGGTGAATTCACAGGGCTCAGAGACGAGTTCTGCGGTTTGCAAGTTAAAAAATGGAAGAAGATGGAGAGCAGGAATTCAGCTCACCCAGATGTCAAGAAGCTGCAGCGCGAGTGACTGAGCCAACCTCGTGGTTCAACCTTGCCCCTTCCTCTGTCCCGAACTCACTCGGACGTCCCAAACAGTTTTCCTGCTTCCATCAGCTTTATCAGCTGATTCAGTCACCTGAACCCCAGAGAGACTCGACAGACATAAGGAGCTGCGTCCTTTGGAGGAGATAATCAGATTGGTGCTGTTCATGGAACTGACAGAGGATTGGAACTGGATGAGCTTTAGGGTCTCTTCCAACCCAAGCCATTCCGTGACTCTGTTACATAAAACCGCTGCTAAATCGCAGGAAGCGCACGAACAGAAGCTGCAGCCTCAGGCACAAAAGACGCCGTCTCCTTTCCACCGGCACAAGCGGCCGCAACTTGGCTATTACCACCCTCCAGCACCCTCCTGCTGCCCGGCAGCCCCAGCTCTGCTCCGTTGCTGCCCACCACAGGCGCCTCTCAGACGGACACACACCGCCCGACCACCCGAGGCCTCCAGCACCGCAGACCCCATCAAAGCCGCAGGACCAGCGCCGGGCCCGCACCCGCCTTCGCCCGTCACGGTTCCCCGCCCGGCAGTGCCCGCCCCGCACCAGGGCACGAAGTCTCCGGGCGCTCACCTGCGGCAGGAGCTGCAGGAGCAGCCAGACCCGCAGCCGGGGCCGCCGCGCCGCCATCCCAGGCCCGCCGCGCCGCCGCCCGCTTTGTTTCCGACCGGGCCGGGCCGGGCCGGGCCCCTTCCGTACCGCGTAACCCAGCAACCCGTCCCGGAAGTCCCGCCCTGCGTTCGTCATTGGCCAATGGGCTTCGCCGAGGTGTGACGTAACTTCTGGCAG
The DNA here is from genome assembly GCA_009867235.2 of Psittacus erithacus. Classification (NCBI taxonomy): domain Eukaryota; kingdom Metazoa; phylum Chordata; class Aves; order Psittaciformes; family Psittacidae; genus Psittacus; species Psittacus erithacus. The sequence continues at coordinate 3,401 of WYDI02017658.1, read as the reverse complement.
CGGCGAATGAAATGGCGAGTGGCGGCGGCGGGAGTAAGATGGCGGTGAGGAGGCCGTGGGGGCGAGTGGGGCTCGGGCGGGGTTACCTCAGCGCGGCGGAGCCCGGGGGGCCGTGGCCGCGGGTGCTGCCCGGCACAGTCCCGCTGCCGGGCCCGTCCGCTCTCGTTTTCTGTACCCGCGTTAAAGCCAGCCTAGTAAAGAGTGTGGTGGGGCTGCTGTGTGAAGCTGGTGTACGGGGAGGGTTCTGAATTCGGGTCGGTTTTGCTTTTCTCTTTTAGGATAAAGAGAAGAAGAAGAAGGAGAGTATTTTGGATCTCTCCAAGTATATCGATAAAACGATCCGAGTCAAGTTCCAAGGTGGGAGAGAAGGTGAGGCGGAGTGAGGCGTGCGCCTCTGCAGCGTGGAGCTTATGGGGCTTTTCCTTGTCTTCGTGCGGTCCCGTTCCTTTCTTGTAAGGGAAGGCCATCAGTGGTTTGTGTTTGTCATTATTTGCTGTTACCGGTGTAAAGGCTTCTCTGCTTTAACCTTGCCGTTAACCGCAGGCTGCGGCTTTATCGCAGCGTTTCATTCCTGTACCGTTCTTTCATCTTTTAGTGATTGTCTTCAATTATCATGTTTCTTTGCGCTGTTTTTTCCACACTGCAAGGGTGCGCTCAAGGCAGCAAAGGAAGATTTATGGGTGTTAGAATTAACTCGCCTGTTATTCCTTTTATCTCTTAACGCGCTAGATGTGCCTCGGGTGCATAGAATCCCAGCCTGGTTTGGGTTTGAAGGGGCCTTAAAGCTCCTCCAGCTCCAACCCCTGCCACGGGCAGGGACACCTTCCACCAGAGCAGCTTGCTCCAAGCCCCTG